>JAPDSC010109984.1:24212-43377 GCA_026290005.1 Latrodectus geometricus | reverse complement strand
TTAATTGAATAAACTGTCTTTTGGTAGAAGTTTATTCAATTAAATTTCTTAAATGTAACCAAGCTAAGACAATCATTTATATAAAAGACATTTAATTATATAACATATAATTAAGTTTTTATATATAAAATTGTATATATTTTAAGAAACAAGAAAAATTTTACCGCTGGACCAGCATCTCCTTTTGGACCAGTAGGACCCTAAAAACAAATATTAATTAATTAATTAATAGTTTCAGTAAATTAATTAATAATTTTAGTATTAAGATCAATTCAAACTAATAAAGAAATAAATTATGTATTGAAATTTTGCTTAATTTTATTTATAGAGAAACTATAATTTTAGTAATTAATTTAATTGTTTTAATTTAATTATTTTTATTCGATATATTGCTTAAAATAATGCAAAATTTTCTTGTATTAAAAACTGGTGAACATCAAAAGTAATTTGCATGAAAATATTTTAAGTTTTAAGCTTTTTATAGAAATTCAAGTGTTTTAAAAATTTACTTTGAGATTATTATTTATATTATGATATCGAACTAGAAATAATAAAAGGATATGCTAAAATTATACGACTGTATCAAGACAAGGTTTCCTTCTTTTTCCTAAATAGGAATTTTGCATTTTATGCATTTGTAAGGAAATTTATAGTTAAAGGAAATTTTCAAGATCCAAACAAAATATTTTGTATTTATAAGAAGAAGTATACAATTAACCTTTGAGAAATATGTAAAAATAATTTATAATGCTTTTATTAAGTTTTCAAAGTATAAATTTATTTTACCTGTGCTCCTTTTGGACCAGAAGGACCTTCCAAACCCTAAAAACGTAAAAAAAGTATTCAAAATAAAATTAACAAAAAAAAAAAAAAGAAAAAGAAAAAGAAAAAGAAAAGAAAGAAATAACTAAGTAAAATTTTGCAAGCACTTGTATATACAGAGTTTCAATTCAGAAAATATTTCTTACTTTCAGTTGGCCATTTAAAAAAAAATGAGCGGTAATTCTGAGAATATTCAAATCAAATAGATTTTTAGTTTTAATAACTTTTAAAACGATGTTTGACATATTTTAAAGATAAAATATATTTTTTTCATTAATAATTAAATGAAAGGTATGAATTATTTTGTAACTGCGCATTGAATACATTTTTCTTTCGTACCGTACATGCTTTGTTTTTCACTTTACATTTAGCACGTTTGTCGCCATTTTTTCTATTTGCTTTTGCTATAGCTTTCAATTTAAAATTTGTTGCGTATCTTAAACTTTTTCATTTCTATATGATGATATATGAATTTGAATATTTTCAGAACAAAACAGCTCACATCAAGACAAAATACGAAATAGCATTTGCGAATAGCAACTGTAATATCTCCAATGAATATAATTCGTTCTTAAGCGATTTTGGACAAAGCTGATCATAGCTGAAACGTGTCCTGGTGCCACCTGTTAATTATTTTATGAAACATAAACGGCATTTCTTTTGAAACATTCTTGTAAGCTTTTGTGACGGAGAATGTTTTTTATCAGTCGGCGGAGTATAATATGCACAACGGAATTCGAAATGTTTTTAAACCATAATCGCCAGAATATATAAGGAAAATAATAATAAAGAGATATGTCTGAGCTATTTTATTAATTTTCATAATTGGATGAAATAAATGAATTATCATATATCTATAAATTTTACTCTAAGAATATTAGATTTCTGCCTGAACACTGCTAACAAAATCTTTAACATTACTATACTGATTAAGCATTGAGTGAAACTATCAGTCATTTTAAATAGTGTTTATAAGCAAATATTTTTCATTTTAAACGATGTTTTCACTTCAAATGTATACAGAAAATTGTTTGAATATTAAGTATATACATAAACATTACACAGTCAACATACAGACATTAAGAATTTCGAATTTTTATATATAATTAAAAACTAAAATTTCTTACTGGTTGACCAGATGGGCCGTCATTTCCTTTCATACCTTCAGGTCCGGGTGGTCCCTAAAAACGAAACAAAATTTAGAAAAATTAATTGTAGTATGATGAATGAAACATGAAAAATAAATCTGATAACTATAATTAAATGAACTAATAATATGAATATGTATGAAATAACTAATACATGAGACAATTTTGCTCTTTATTTGATGGGACCATGATTAGAATTTTATCCAATGGAAAATATAAATATTATGATTTTAACTTAATAAATATTTTAAACTGCGATGCCTTACATGTGCATGTTTCTTTGAAATCTTACAAAAATAAATGGCTAATCGGGAACTATATTTTACGTTAAGGGTACCTGATAAATGATTTTTAAAGTTACACTTCTGTGTTTTTTAGTTTTTACTTGATGAATTCTCTAAAAATATTTTTTCAGAAACAAAAGTTTACCAAGTCGGCTTTAAAATCAATTTCCGAAAACAAGATTTGTTTCTTTCAAAGTGCAATGATTTGAAATTTCATTTGTTTCAGTTTTCAACAAAATTATATATTTATTGAGTTATATTTCCTTAAGAATATATGATATGTTTTCTTTTTTTCAATCCTCTGATTTTTAAAGCTTTTTAATTTTTAGAGGATTTAAGTATATGTAGGTAAAATTCTTTTAATATTTCAATTTGGTCTCTTTTACTAAAAATATTTGATACACGGGTAGAGTATTTATTGAAATTATCCTTTTCATAAGTCCTAAAAGGAAATTTAATTAAAAATAATAATGGAGAACTTACCACATCTCCTTTCATTCCAGGAGGACCTTGAATACCTCGTTCTCCTTTTTCCCCTTTTTCTCCTGGCACACCCTTCATTCCGGCTCGACCAATAAGACCTCGATGACCCTTTCAAAATAAATTCATAAAGATAAAAACATCATCATCTTCATTAAATATTATAGAATTCATTAAATAAAACTCAAATTATTACAAAAATTAACAATATTGGTTTCTATATAATATGATACAGTCTTCCAAAAATACATTCTTCTGTTTATTACTCATAATTTTTGGATCAATTCATGCACCAATATTTCAAGCTAACTATAAAAGTTACCACAATTTTAGAAAGATGTGTTGTGTTTTATAATATTTACTACCACAATTATAAAAACGCCTTATACAAAAAAGTCCACTTTTAAAAGAAACCTCCAACATAATATTTCCTTGTTTTTACTAATGACTCTTGGCAAAGCCAAGTCAGAGATTGGTCGAATGAAGTCAGAACGAGCGTTCTCCGTTTTTGAATAGAGCATCCTCATATGAAGTTGGAAGTACGACTTTTGGCTCATAGATGGCAGCACCACCTGGGTCTTCCAATTTTAATTGAAGCCAGAGAAGACCCATAGCCTGGCTTCAACCACCGCCAGAGGTATTAATTTGGAATGGAAGCATGGAGGACTTTGCGACTTGACATATGTTACTTGCCCCAGTCGCCATTAGTGAACACGACGGATCTTCGTCTAAGCCGGGATATGAACTCACTATCTTCCGGTAGCGAGAACGGCGTCCTAACCAACCAAGCTACAGCGGTCATTGCCTTGATTAGTTGGAAAAACGAAAAGAACTAAGGTGTTCGGAATGTATATATAAAAAAACAACTTGATAAGTTGTTATGAGAAACAGGAATTTCGAAACCAAATATTCACAGTAAATGAAAATTTTCTATCCTTCAAGAATTATCAAAACCTAATTAATTTTTAAATGTAAGCTGCCCGAATCTACTTTTGAGTAGAAATAGGTGGTGGAACCTAAAAGTTTAAATTCCTAGTAGATTAATATAACATACTTAAAAACAAAATTTGTATTGACTAATCAAAAAATAAATTCCTTCTGAGCTTACTTACTCCAAAATATACAATAGTTCAATTGCTCTTAATATTCTTATATAGCTAATATACTGAAACTATATTAAAAATTTGAAAGATTTTAGCAATTACCTTTAATCCACGTTTTCCTCTTTCTCCTTTCGCCCCCTTCTCTCCTTGAGTTCCCTATTAAATTAAACAGATTTTCAATAAAATTGTTACATCATATGGTTGATCAAATCATTAAGAATGTTTAATGAATTGATTATTACATTTTATAAGGGTTACAATTATATTATTTCAAAAATCATTATGCGTAACTACATATTTATAAAGTATAGATAGATTGTAAATTACACATAAAGATTATTATTTTAAATTTTGCATAAAATATTACAATTTAGTATAAATTATTATCATTATATTACATTCATATTAGTTCGATCATCGTATAATTAATCAAATCATTATGAATGCTTAATGAATAGCTTAAACATTATTTTATACAAAGTAACAATCGTATTATATTTTTATAATGAATAATTATTAGGGTAAATAAATATTTAAATATGATTTTATGACAAATTTAATGTAAATTACATTCATAGATAATTATTATAATTGATGTGTAAAATATTGTGGATAATTACTATAATCTTTATATAATATTTATATTGATTAATACTACTGTTATTTGTGTAAAGCATTTCGAAAAATGATGCTTATCATTCTACTAAATTACTAAGAATTTATTAAAAATTTTACTTTTCCTTTCTTACTTTTAGATCGAGAATATTTAAAATCAAAATTTGTAAGAAAGAAATATTTGGTACATTTGCTTTAAATATCATAAATTTCTTAAAAAATAATAAAGCTTTAAAAAATTCCGCAAAAATTAAAAATATCCTAAGTAGTCAAGTAATCCAGTAACAAAAGGTTGTTTTATTATAACAAATTTCAAAATTAATTTAGTATTCAACAAAGTAACCGAATTAGATTTACTATGTTTCCAGGTTGACCAGGTGGTCCAGCAGCTCCAGGCGGTCCTACATCACCCTGCAAAAAATTGAAAAAATTTCTTAAATATAAGAACAAATGAATAAAAAGGAGACTCATATAAAAGTCATTAAATGTTTTGTCATATCTTCTGATTGTAAAATTTTTTAAGCTTGGATAACTATTCTTACGCAAAAAATCTGGGTGCTATTTTAATTATTTGAGAAGTTGAATCTGTGAATAAATTTTGAATTTAAAAAATGAATAAATGTTAATACTATCCAAAGATTAATTCCAAAGACTGAATTCTAAATATCAGAACAAGCATGAAAGTATCTGTAACATAATGAACTAAAAATTATAGCAAGGTATTTGGAACTTTTGAATAATATCGCTGTTTTTTAATCATTATAGTTTAAGTAACATAATCATACTTATTTCAAATTTGCCTCTTTGTTTTTGATAGAATTTTACAAAATCAAATTTAGTATTCTAGCTTCTAAATTAAATTTTTATAAACTTATGATTCTCCAAACTTTTATTTAAAAGTAGTTTGAAAATTTAAAAAGAAATATTTTTCTCAATTGCTAAAGAGATTGTTACGATATGCAAAAATAATTTTTCATAATCTAAAAATGTTTTGACTTTATATTCATATTGTTCAATCAAATGATGTGATACTTGAATTTTTAAGTAATTTTTAAGTATCTCTTGTATTTTTAATTTTGTAGAATTATTAACGTTAGATTTTAATTAAGGCTATGTAAAACCATTACTAGTTATTTAAATATATTTTGAAAGCCTAATATAAATTGGTGAAATTTTATAGAATGTATGTAATAAGAAATAACAGTTACGCATAAATAAATTAACTTTATTTGATTTAAGTAAAAAATTACACTAATTAAATTTAAGATTTATCTTTTGATATTTTTTCCTAGAGTAGAAGTAGTAAGAAGAGTAGTAGTAAGTAGAATTTCTAGCTCTCTTATGCTATTAGTGTACAAGATTGTACTAAAGTATTACTACACATCTAGTATCACGGTACATTTTATATTATCTAGCAAAGTATTACAGTAGAATATTGTTCTAAATATTCTTTATTTTTTTGAAAAATAAATTTGAAGGAAATGAATATAATATTCTTAAAATCATAAAGATAATAAATTGTCACTTTCAAACTTACCGCAGGTCCAGGCGATCCTCTTAGTCCAGGGGGACCTGGTAATCCTGGATTACCCTATAATAAAATAATTTAAGTGAAGAATATATTTTTATGAAATAAACAAGAACATTGTAAAATTATTATAAGTAAAATACAAATACCTAAATTCAATTTTTCATTTATATAAAATAAGTTTCATTCAAGGAAATAAACATGAGATATATTAACAATTAGATTTAAAATTTACATCATTTTTCAATTTAAACGTGGTTAATACTACTGTAAAACTATAAATGAGCATTTATTTTTACTACTTTAATCATGTAAAATTTGAGTAACTAATACGGATTATTTCAGCCAGATTTGTTTGAGGCTTAAGAGAAATCACACTTTAGAAAAGATGAAATTACAATTACTAATTAAAATCACATTGATTTATGATCTGTAATTAATGCAGATCATATAATAATTTGCTTTCAACTTAAATGCATCATTAGCTAATTCGGCAATAAAAACCCATTTATTATAAGAGAAAATTAAACTATATGCCACAAATACAGAAATTCATTTTACTTTTAACTTAAAATTGAAAATTCTTTAACCTAAACTGCATATCTAATGTATCAAATGTTGGAAGAATTCAATTCGGTATATCTTATTCACATTACTATATAGTCATTTTATTCGTTGAGGAAAAAAGTATCAAGAATTAATAAATTACATGAAATTACCCGTGTAAATTTTATATCTTTTTATATATACAAACTTATAAGATTTAATTTTTAATGAAATGATAACTAAAACATTTCATTAATTATTTTCTAATCACCAATTTTATACAACCCTCAAATTCCAATAAAAAGTAAAATTATATCCAGTAATAAAATTTTAATTTACATACAGTCGCTCCCACAGGTCCTTGGTCACCTGGCGGCCCTACTGGTCCCCTGTCACCCTTTTCTCCAGTTAATCCAATGTCACCCTGCTTTCCAGCTGGTCCATGTGGTCCCTGAAAAATAAATAATACCATAATTTTATGAGGAAAAATATAATTTTCAATGATTTTTCATCCATTGAATAAATTTATCATTCACCAAAATATAGTGATTAAAATAAATTTATTGAATATTTCCAATTTAACTATATAAGAATAAAATTTCAGAAAAAAATTTCTAATTATTATGAATAAATCTTACCAGATTCCCTAAATGAAAAAAAAAAAAAAACAGAAAGAAAGAAAGAAAAAAAAGAAAATGAAAGTCACTTCAATTAAAGAACAAATATTTCAATCATTTAAAGAGTATTTCGTTGATTATCCGTTAAAAATTTTCATCTAAGTAACAAAGGTTGTCAAGTGTTTTTATTATCAAAAATAGGAATAGCAGGTTACTTAAATTTTCATCGCTAAGTTAATTACAGATTATTACAAAGACATTGTTATGTGAAATTTTTGTAATAACTTAAAAGTTAGCCAATTAACCGATTCATTGAATGAAGTTTAATTATTTTGTCATTTTTTAGGAAGATGGTTAATGACCCAATGTAGTATAAAAAGACCTTTAAGACACTTTAGACTACTTAAATTTCAAAATTATTCTAAAAACTGTATTTTAATAAGTCGAAAAGAAAAAAATCTTTTAATAATATTCATCTGAATATGATCCGCTGTGAAGTGAAAATGAGAAATTTTATAAATTTTGAAAAGGAGTATAAATCTTGAGATTAAATCAATCACAAAACATTTTTAGTTTCCACTTCTTAATTTTCTGAAATTATATTTTGTGAATTGTATACTATTTTTATCGACGTGTATTGTCATTTATATTTTCTGAGGCATTTTAACTTCTTTAAAAGCAAAAAGCAGGAACATCATGAATAATTGCTACATGGCATATTATACTGTCATGTTGTTGTTGAAATTAAATTAGAACTCTATAAAGAATGTGAATCAAATACAGTTTCTATTTAATTTCAGTAACAGAATATATCATGAGATCAACAGGATATATATATGATATCCTTCCAAAACATGATACATTATTGATTTGGAATACAGATGAAAGAATAAGTGAGGTTTGGTTACTATTTTAAAAGTTTTGACACAATTTTTTGCTTAAACAGACTGAGGCTAAAAATGTTTTAATCTCAAGTCAATAAAAATGCAACATCATCAATTTTTTAAAGTTTTCTAGCTTGTTTTAAAGCAAGAAAGAAACAGATTTCAAACCTATTGGAAAAGTAAAAAATTATATGTTATTAGTGACAGATTAAAGAATAGCGATTTTTTATGCATAATTGTGTTTGGAAATAGCCAATTCAATAAATACATTTTTAATAATAAAATACGACTTACAGGCTTTCCAGGAGCTCCAGCAACTCCCATTTTTCCTGGTTCCCCTGGAGGACCCTAAAAATCATCAACAGAAAAATTGATTAACCTTTCAACTACGGATTGAAATTTATGTTAAAAGACTACATTTTCTGTAACACATTTTAAATAGTAATTCGATATATCCATCTAATTTATAATTAGTAGAAAAAAGAGGCAATTAACTTACAACTGGTCCAGGAGCTCCAGTATTTCCATCACTTCCATCTTTTCCAGTTGCACCCTATAAAAATATTTAAGTAAAGTAATTTGAAATATTGCATTCTATAATCAAATAACATTTCAAGTATATTTAAAGTATATATATGTTTAAGTTTATACATTCAGAATATTAAGAATACCAACATTCGATCGGAAGGTCATTAGTATTTTAGAATGTTTCTAGCAATATTTTAGATAACAAATTAATGATTATGAATGAGGTGAAAGTTCTTTAAGAAGGGGATTTCTAGAATATTTTGTAAAAAAAAATGTAAGATAACATTCGTCAAAGACATAGAGGAAATATTACATATATCTTTAAAAAGTTCTTCAAACAAACTTCATTACACTTCAATCAAATTGGAAATACAAATTTGCAAGCAAGAAAATAAGAAACAATGTCTGCCATATTCATAACAAAAGATATTATAAGAACCTTTGAAAGATTGATCAATGTTTAATATAAAAGCTGATTATCTAAATTAACATTCATCATAGCGTAAAGACACATTTCCAAAATTGAAAATTTCGTAACAGTAACAGTTATAAAGCGTTTCATGAGAAACGTTAAACCGGTAAGTCGCTCGGTAACAGTCTTCATTATATTCTTTTGTATTCTGTCGAGGCTTTTTACTCACTGACCTACGAACAAAACTATGCATATTTACTCATATTTACTTAAAGATGAGTAAAATTACTCATTTTTTTACTCAAAGATGAGTAAAAGAAAAACTCATATTTACTCAAAGAGTAAAATTATGCATATTTACTCATCTTTCATTTAGAAAGGCATGTTGGACAACAGCAATGCGCAATTAGCTTTTAATTTATTACAATTATTCGTAACAAACAGCTAACTACCCATTACTTATAATTTCATTTCAAGTGGGAAAGATGTGGACTTTTTAGTGTTATGAAGTTTAAGTTTCTTATTATATAGTAACTTCAAAAACCAATGGGATTCGATGTCTATGTCACAGCACCAAATGTTCTACGTCCTACTTGATTCATGTAATTTTAAATGACATCATTTTAAGAAGCTTTTATTTAGGACATTTAAGAATAATTTAATTCGCTTTCTTCTTTTCTAGCGATTTGGGCGAGTGTAAATTCTGAAAATACACATATTATTTGACAGTGATTTTATGAGCGTTTTTACATCAAAAATCAGGAAAGCTTTAGTTAGTTCAGTGGAGAGAAATTTTAGGAAGAGAGAGAGAGGGAAATTTTTTAAGAATCAACAAAGAAAGTGAAAGAGACTCTAAGATCAGTCAAGTGATAAGAGAGATTTTAAGATTACCAGACAAAGAGTGAAATGTTTAAAAAGTTGCTAGAAAATCCATTTTGCTGTAAAAATTTGAATTAAATAAGGGTAATTTTAATATTTTCACGGCTTAAAAATTGTAAACATGAAGGAACACTCTGATTGATTTTTATTTACCTTTGGTCCAGGAACTCCTGGTTCTCCGGATGGTCCTGGAAATCCTGGATTTCCCTGCAATTAAAATGAAATATTTTATCAAAAATCTTAAAGAGAAAGAATTTACCATGTACTTATGCTTCACATTCCTTAACATTTCTTTTCATACCAAAAAAGGAAAAAACATTATAATAAATAACCATCCAGGAAATTTATTATATATGTGTAGTATATTATATAAGTCTATTTTATTACTATACACACATTTGTACAGTAAAACAGTTTAATCTCTTTCGTAGCATTATTTTAAAGAACTGAATGGTTTTATTAAATATCTGTTAGTAAAACAACATTTTTAAGTTTGCAATTCTAATTTTATAAATAGAAAATTCAAACTGTTTAACTTTTTATACTTTTTCAATTTACAAAGGAAACGTTTATTGTAAAATGATTTCTTAAAATAATATACTATAAAAATTCAAGCATTTTATATATTAATATACAATATATAACCACAATTTAAAAGTATTAAGTATCCAAGAGAATCATGTCAAAATAAAAGAGTTGAAAAGTATGAACAGCTTGATTTATAATGGTGTATTATATTGGGCTCAAAATATAAGCCTAAGTTTGTATTGCACGCTACATTGCATGAGTCAAAGAAATTTAAAGCTTAAAAATAGCAAAACATTTCTGAAAATATACTTTTTATTTATATATCTAGAAATAAAATATGTGAATTGGGATAAAGGAAATTCAGATATTATATATATATATAATTAAAGTTTCATTTTTTACACATATAATATATTTATCTTTAAGTAAAACAATTGAATCAAAAGAATATCAGTCATACATTTCACCAAACTGAATTTTATAATATTTTACATAAATTTAAATTTCATTTAAAAGGAAAATGCTGATATTGATATTAGTTATTGTTGAAATTTTTAGGCTCTAAAATTTTAAAAATCATTAAAAATATTTAGAAATATTTCTAAATACATTTACCACATAAGAATGAAACTTTAATGTAAGCTTTAAAAATATTATAGCAACGAAACTGAAAGATAAACGTAAACATTTTAAAAATACGCACAAATAATATTCTTTACTTTAAGCGAAATGAAACCATTTTTTGTGAGGGAGTTAAATGTTTTCAGGAAATTTATTTTTGGTTTATTGAGTAATTAGTCCATTTTAAGTTTAATTAAACATTAATTGAATAAATGATTATATTACGTACAGAAACAACTAACAATCAAATTAAAATTATATTTGAAAGAAAAATAATTGCTTTTAACTATTACAGTAAAATGTTGATTAACGTTTTACTAATTTAGTAATTAGTTTCATAAATTAAAATAATAAACTCTTTATAGAAAAACATTTGTGCTTGTTACATATGCATATGGAGTTATATTTGAATAATTAAAAAAAATAAAGTTATTAAAGTGTAACTCCTTATTAAGCTATGCAATTGCTTTCAATTTTCGTTTTACTTCGAGAGCTTATTTAGCAAGATATTAGTCATGATTGTAGGAGAAAAAAGGGCATGTAAATATTTAATCATAAAAATATTAATTAATTATGAATTTATTTTATGTAATATTATCGCTTTTATGCATTTGTTTTATTAAGAAGAATCGTCATGCTCTTCGGAATTGAAATTTTCATGGTGGACAATAATTACTGTTGAACTTCAGACTTGTGATTCCATCGTGCACCTTTTTTGTAAGTTGTGTATCAAATGTTTCTATTTTTCCTCTCTTGTGACACAGGAATATAACCCACATTCCGTTAAAAAAAGTTTTCAGAAAGTTATAAAAATCTTACAAAATCTTCAACTATTACTCTATTAATAGAAAGTGGCAATTCGATTTTCATAGATTTTTTAAAGGAAATAGCATAGTTCTTTTAAACATAGAAAAATGTTTTTCAACTAAAGTCTCGGTTTTATGTCAAATATTTATTTTTTTAAAAGAATGTGTGAAAACTGTATTAAATAAATTATGAGCAGTTTAGTTTTAGAAAAATTAAGATTAACAAAAATTAATGCAACATATGATAGAGTATTTTTATTTTACGTATTATGAAGAAACTTTTTAACTATAAATAACATATGGTTAATTAATTAAATTCTTGGAATTTTATTTATTATTAGATAAGATTCATGAAAGAAAATATATTGTTATCTCTTTTTATATTATTACTAAGGTGATATTAAGCTTTTGCAACATAATTATACCCACAAATCTTCTAATTTAATAATAACTATTAAACCCTACTTTTTTGGACATAAAGAATAAAAAAAAATTAATTTTTTTAAAAAAAAATAACATTCTATCACAATAATGCAATTTATTTTTATTAATTCCAAGTATTGTATTTCGTATCTTTGTTATTAAATATACAATATTTCTAAGTATAAAAAGAAAATTAAAATATCTGCTTGTAATTTTAGTTGCTGAAGAGATTTAAGCGTTTATTACATAAAATACAAAAGTTAGTATTTTTATATTAATTTTATTTGCTATACTAGATATTGCACTATGAAATAATTTGAGATAAAATTAATTTCACATACAGGTAAGCCTTTAGGCCCTGCTGGTCCAGGTGGCCCTCTTGGTCCTGGTGGTCCATGTAAACCCATTTTGCCATCTTCACCTTTTGGTCCTGGAGGTCCTCGAGGACCCTATAATTATAAAAATATATAAAATAAGAAATGACATTTTATATACTTTTATATATAAAATGCCAATTTGGCAAATTTTTAATTCAAAATGACAAATTTTCTATAGATCATCTGAATTTTATAGAAAAGACTTACATGTTCACCATCTTTTCCTGGTGGTCCTGGTGTTCCCGGGGCACCATCTTCACCTTTTGGTCCTTGTTTTCCTTCTGGTCCAGGTGGTCCTGCTATGCCTTCACCCCCCTATAATATAAAATTGGTAAATATTTGCATCATAGTTTAATATTACTTATGCATGATACCTTTCTGAAATTAGTTTCTTTTAAAAATTGTTTTAAGAGCTATCAAGTTTTATTGATAAAATTAAAAAAAATTATAACATTTAAATTTTAGTGGATAGTTTAGAATTTAAAAAAATTAGTTAAAAGCAACATTTTGTAAAAGGCAACAAACTGATTAAATTGTTTATTATAAAATAATTATTTTGAATGTAACTATAAATTTTATTACCATAAAAAATTTTGGTTTGATATTTTAATTTTTAAAGAATATATAAAGAATTCAGCAGTTACAGTATTAATAATAGATACTATCAAGTGATACACAAATATTTTCAATACTTTATTAAAATATGTATTAAAATAGTACACCGAGTATGCATTTTTAATATCGACATGTTATTTATATCGTACAATGTATAAATAGTATATTGGATTAGAAATGCTTGATTTCTTCAATTCCTCATAAAATTAGAAGATAAAATTTGCTTATTGTTATTCACCAACAGCAAAGTTAACAATTGAATTAATTAAATAAGTAAAGATTTTAAATTGATGTTGGTTTACGTATTGTTTTATTATTGATAAAAATCTATTAACACATGTTGTTATTGCTTTCTGTCTATGAAAATAATTGTATATGAAAAATGATAAACAGGCATACTTTTGATCCTGGTGGTCCTGCTTCTCCAGGTTGACCTGCTGGTCCTGGTGGACCCATCTTTCCATGATCCCCTCTGTCTCCTTTCGGGCCTGCTGGACCTGGTAGTCCCTGAATATTTATGAATTCATGAAAAAATTGGTATTACATTAACAAAAGTAAGTTTCATCACACAACTATTGATACTTTTATGACAATTAGAATTTAAATTTCCATTATAAATTGCTTTTATTTATTTTCAATTTTTTCTGCAATTTAAACATTTTTTAACTTTGTTACTCTTATTATCATGAAGGTTTATATTATTTGATGAATTTTATTACGTAAAGATGTTATTTCATTATTATTTGATTCACATGAATCTAGAATTTTCGTATAATTCTTCTTTAATCGATGGTACTTTTTGTGCATTTTCATATTAATGACAAAATAAATGTTAGGTTTATTGTGAATGAGTTTGAGAATATTTTTTATGTAAATCCTAAAAAAACTGGTTTGAATGCATTTTCTAATTAAGAAACGAGCTTAAATCATTTAAATGGCAAGAAGCAAACTGATTCTAATATATATTTTTAGTAGTAATTTCTTTTACAAAAATAAGCTATTTTCAACATTTTTAAATTATTTCAACTCAACTTTTTTATGTTTTCTGACTGTTTATGTCATAAACATTTCTATGATTTTCAGAAGGCATTTCATTCTGTTTTCAGTATGTGTTTATCAATTATTTTGTAAAAAATAAAACAAATTTAAATGCAATTATAATGTTTCGAATAAAAAATTGAGCCAAAAAGATATAATTTCCAAGCTTAAAATTTGAATTCATACTTTTTAATATAAAAAAGGAGTATTTCAAGATTCTATCTTTCTTAAATATATTGTACTACATTCTGTTCTTAAACATATCTATATATTTTTTAAAGGTATTTAAATATTTTTTAAAAAAACATTTCATTTAAACGAATTCAAAAAGCAATTGTTAATTAACTTAATATTATGATTTTTGTATCCATTTTCATCTTGTTTTCAATCTGTAATTTTTAGTTAGTTTGGTTGAGATTTACTGTACGGTCACCCTTGGGGCGAGTTTTCCACATTTGGTGATAAATAACATTTTCTAGCAACTCACTCAATTCTGATCAAAATACAGATGAGGGATTCCGACCAAGTAAGCAATATTTTTCAATATTCTTTTTATTTTTAGACCTCGCTTGTGCAAAATGGCGAGATTTTTGGCGACTTTTTGAAAAAATCCCGAATGTGACCGTACGGTGCATCTTTACCGTTAATTTTATAAGGATAAATTTCTGAATCTCAAAGATGACTTTTCAATTTCTTTTATTCATTGATCTCAAACTATGTTAATTCTATAATAAAAAACTTATACAATTTGAGATCTTATAATAACTATATTTAAAAACTAAATAAATGTTCATGAACAAAGTTATTGCAACTTACTTGCAAACCTGCAGGCCCTGGAGCTCCTGGGGGACCGGTTGGTCCATCCTCACCCTGCAAAAAGAGTTATAAAACAAATTAACATTTCTTAAGAAATCTAAATTTGCTTAAGTAAGTTCATGGTGATAGACATGAAGATGTAGTATACAAAAATTAGAATGTCGTTGTTATTTCTCGAGATCAGATTATGGATATCGCAATATCATCGATAATTTTGCTATTTGTCTGGAAAAAAAACAATGATGTACCCAATGTTTGTTATGGTTTCATCTACTAAACCATTACAGTAATGAAAACTTTGAGCTAGATTTCATACAGAGCTATGAAATCACGTAAATTCTCTCATTTAAAATATTAACCAATGATGCTAATACTGACACATATTGTATGGTATGAGTCTTATTGTATGAAAAGTTTCAGTTTAAATCAGTACCATTACGAGAATAATTTGTTTGTCACTGTTTAAAAAATTGCCATAATAATAGAAGAATATTTATGCTAATCTGTCTGTTATGGGCAAGTAGTAGATATTCTCATAGCTATTGCATGATTTATGCATAAGTATCTTGATAGATAAGTATCTGGAGAATTTCTTTGGCCATTTTGAATTTCGCTTTTTTCAAGGACTGCTAGCAAAAGTTCTTGTCCTTTTACTTTAATTAGATATTACCAATATCTCGAAATATTTACAAAATCATATTTTTCGACATTTAAACTATACTTTTAAGCTTCATACAGTTTTAAAAAGTACTCTGATATGATGCATTTGAATACTAAACATGTTTCTTCGAATAACAGTCATATGAGGTCTTTAAAGTATATTTTTAGAAGTGAAATGTTTTTATTGATTAAGATATACTTTTTTTCTGTTAGATCTTTAAAGCTTATCACCCATTTTCACCCACAATTCTTTTCTTCCTCATTTGTCACTCTTTCAGATTCTATAGACTTGAAATTTTCAGACACTTTGAAATATGATTGAAGTAAACTAGCAATTATATTATATTACACTTATTATAGATATGAATTTGTTGTACGACATCTTTTTTTATAAATTTTTTTATGTCTATAATTATAATATGGCAAACGTTATTGTATTGCAAATGCAACATTTAAAATTATTTTTAATTTTTATTTTCTCTTTGATAAATAAATTCTCGTTCTTTATAAATACTTTTATAAAAAAAAATTCAAGCTCAAAAATTCAACGTTTATAAGTGAACTACATTTCATTAAACAATATATAATCATCTGTAATTATTAATTAGGTATATTGAAAATTAATTACGATATAAATTATTTGTTGTTTTCTTTATGGTGTTATGTTTTGAATAGGAGTTGCACTGAGCTTGCGAATATAATATCAGTAAAGCCAAAACTAAGTTCATTTTTCTCAAACATGCAAGTAATTTTAAAGAACTTTTAATTTGTTATGCTTTATGAGAAATATATGAGTAAATTAAAATTACAATTAAAGATATGTATATGTTTGTAAACAGTAAAATTTAAAATATGTTTATAAATTATAAGTAATACTTAAGTAGTTCTGAGTAATGTAAAATTAATTTTATAGAAATGTAAAATATATGTGTTTGGATAAATAAAAATTGTCTTCGAAACAATATGTAAGAAGTCATTGTGTGATTTTGCCAGTAATCCTTGGATTTTGCTGATTAAGGAGTCAAAAGCTGTTCCTGATTTTCCTCGAAGTGAAAGTGTGGCAATTTTTCATTTTTTTGCAGGTTATGATTGTTTCCGGCATATTTGTATCGCTTTAAAATTTAGAGAGTCTCCCTTGTGTGTAAACAAGATTAAATTCTTGACGCTTATCATTTTGATTCGTTAATTGTACTTTTATTTTTAATTTGTACTTCAGAGGTATTGGAAGGCCAGAGAATTAATGCCATTGAAGCCAATTTTCTGTGGATTTGTAATAAATAAATAAATATACAAGTAAAATTGCTATCAATATGAACTTTTATATCTCTGAAAAGGAGAAAACCACCATAAATATCTTATTACCTTTGGTCCTCTAGAACCTCTTGGACCAGGCATTCCTCTTTCACCATCTGGTCCCTAAAATAAACAATATGTGACTTTATTAATACATTAAAAATGATATATTAATTATAATTTCAAAAATGCAAATTATTCTATAATAAATAGTGTGACAAATACAACTACATACTAGTTCAAATGCAATGGATTCATTTACAAAATTTTGATTGAAAAAGATTCTTACTTGTGGTCCAGGTTCTCCTCGCAATCCTTGAGGACCAGCAGATCCTATAGGACCCTGAAAAATAATTTTCAGTTATTGAGAGTCTAATATATTACAGTAAATATTTTATCTAAAATGTATTCTGGCTTACCGTATCTCCTTTGGCTCCCTTTAGTCCTTTTTGTCCTGGTGGTCCAATATCTCCCTATAGAAAAGTAATTTTTCTTTTAATAATTATATAACATTATTTATGAAATATTTCTAATCAGAAGCAAATACCAATAAATAAATACTTATTTAGAAATTTATGTGATAAAACTAAAGCTTTCTGAGTGGGAAAAAGAGCGAATTTGCTAAAAGCAATACAAATGACTTTAATTTAAAATTGAAATTTAGAGAAATTTGTCAACTTAAAGTTAGACTACGTCTAATAAGTTTTATGATTACTTGGAACAAGTGCATATTATTAAATCTTTTTATTTGGTTGTGAATAAGTGCTTATGTAAAAATTGTTCTATAAACCATCCTCATGGATGGTTGACCTTTGAGTAATATAAATAACATTCATTTTCATTGTTGATTAATAGAATCAGTGATTAAAGTTAGAAAATAAAAAAATTTCTGAACTATTCAGCAAAACGTGTTATATTAGCAAAATAATCGATGAAATTAATACAAAATGAGGAATTTAATTTTATTTTACTTTATACGTGAAAATCGATTCACTGATATTAAAACAATTTTCAAATCTTAACTCGTGACATCATTCGTTTACTGATTGATTGATTGATTGAAATATCCACAACAATAAAGGGATTCAAATTTCGTTTTAGAAGTAGTTATGATTTTCATCACTAGAAATTATAATTTTATTACCCATACGTTATTTCAAATAGATAAATTTTAGTTTAGCTATGCTTATATATATATTTGAATTGAATTCATTGTAAAATTTTAATTATTTGTACTAAAAAATAACTATGAATAAAATGTTAAATTTCATGGATTTTATTCTGAGGAATTGATCTAGAAAGGGTAAAAATAATTCTTACTTTATCTCCATCTTCTCCAGCTGGGCCTGTTGGTCCGGGCGGACCAGGAAGACCCTATAAAAACAATTATTATTAATAGCTTTTTAACCATAAAATAACAGAATATGTATCTAATCAAATATTTATACTTAAATTCTTATCTTTCAGTATTTCATCATAATAAAATATTTATTATTTAATAAATTCTCATTTTTAAGAAAAATATAAATTCTTAAAATGAATGCAATCAATGAATATTGGGAAAAAAATATTAATTTTTTAGTATAACGATAACATTTTAAACCCTATTTTCTAAAAATTTTGTCTTTAATTTTAATCGACTAATTCTCTATTTTAAGCAGAATATTTTTGCTAGATATATTCTGCGTAAGAATATAAGAATCTTGTTCATAATCAAATTTAAAGAACATGATTATTGACATATGATGTTACACAGAAAGTAAATTGATTTTAAATAAATGTTGTTTCACTTACGTTCAAAAAATATATGTTATTCTAAAATTTGTAAGTTTATTAATAGACTGCTGGCTACTCAAAATGCAACATCCTAGAGGAAGTTCAGAATATATGAAATATACATCACACATTAGCAGTGATGAAATATGCAAATCATCAAAAGCATTGCAGCGAATACGCGCATCACTGGTGCTTGCAGTGGTGTTGTGCTAATTTTTTTTTACCGGAACGCGTATATATAATTATATAGAAAGAGCCGATCCTGGGTAGGCGGCCGTTTTGTGCGGTCTCATGTCCCAAATTTAACGACGGGGGGGGGGAGATTTCCCCCAATTTTTGCCTGTCGCCAGGATCGGCCCTGTATAT
>JAPDSC010109984.1:0-23581 GCA_026290005.1 Latrodectus geometricus | reverse complement strand
GAGAATAAATTGTATTAAGGAATACATGGGATTCCTTTATTTAAACTTATATATATATCCAAAAGTTTTTTAATATGTAAACAAATATTTTTAATAAGTTTAAATTGCTGTTGATATATTTCTAAAATCCTGATATTCTTGTATTTTTAAAATTGTTCCTATACCAAAAATCAACAATTTTTTTTTTTTTTAATATTTCAGAATTTTTATAAATAACTTTCTTAATAATTCTTATATATATATATATATATATATATATATATATATATATATATATATATAGGTCTTACTCTATTTCCTGGAGCACCATCCCTGCCCATTGCTCCTGCAGGCCCAGAATCTCCCTAAAATAAAAATGAGAATTTAGTGAGAAAGATATTGTAATTTATAGAAAACGAAAAATGTGCACCCGCTATAATACTTACTTTATCGCCTTTAGGACCAGATGGTCCAGGAGGCCCTGGTGGTCCATCTCGACCCTAAAGCATGGAAATATATTTTAATTTGTTGTACACTCTATTTGAACACTGCATAATAGTTTCCTTATTCCTGAGGCTCAAGCACAGATTTAAGAATTCATTATTAAGTGTTACCTTATCACCTGGTGGACCTGCATCACCTGGTAAGCCCATAGCTCCTTTTTCACCCTGAAAAAAGCAAAGAACTTGAATAAGAAATAAAGCTTTTTTTTTTTTTTTAAACAAGAGCTCTGTTTATTCAAAATTGCTTTTGAGAAACAAAATATTTTTTTGTTAGAAATAAGTTCAAATGTCTTTTTTAATTTTAAAGAAAAAATTTAAAAAGATAAAAACGGCTAGAATACTAATTTATATATACTTCTATAATATTAATCCAATAATAATATTAATCCATTAATGCGTGTTAATTCAATTTATAAATAAATTCTTTTTTGTTTATTCATCAAATAATCTAATATTAGTGCGCAATTTATTATATTTTTGAAATAAGTATCTTAAGTTTCATTATCGTTAATATGTACACATGAACCATTTCCAATCAAAGTTTTACTGATAAAGTGCTAAAAATTATTCACACATTCACTGTTATTTGTTATCAAGTATACATTGAACTGTTTGTTATATAATAATGTTAAATTATAAAATTTCTGTGGGTACTTAAATTTTTTAAGACAAAAACCTATTAAATTATTAAAGAACTAAATAGGATAAAAATATGCTAAAAGGTTTGTTAAAAATTATACACCATGATATTTTTTTTAATATTTTTTAAGATTCTTCATTATTTATAAATGATTAAATTAATGACATCGTTTACGTATGTTTTTTAAATGGATTTCTATTTGAAATAATTTTAAAATAATTTTTAAAATCAAATAAAAAATTCGAAATTTATTTTTACGAATAAAATATTATAAATTACATTTATTTTCAAGTTTTATCCGTCCAAAAATTTCAAAAATATTTTCTATGCTAAAATAAGCCAATACACTAAATCAAATTATTGACTAACTTTTCCGGAAGCAAATAACTTTAAATATTAAAAAGTTTTATTATTAATAAAAACATCCTCTTTAACTGCCGTTAAAGAAGTTTTATTGATAATATTAATACTGCATTTCTGATCTCAATTAAAAGTATTGCCTGCTTTTGCTCGTCTTCTGATATCAGGATATATGCGCTAACATAGACATTTATTCATTATTGATTCTACTTAAATGTGTGTTTTAAATGTAGATCATGAAAGAAATTGTGAACTGCTACCGAGCGGAAATATGCTATCACTTACAATATTTCTAATTGTTTTAGTTATAGTTGGGAATGTTGATAATTGTAATGTAGTAAATTGATTATGTAGTGAATGTTGATAATTATTTCGGATATATAAATATATTATGTCCCTTTAGATAGAGCATCTTTAGCTATTTCGCTAGCAATCAATTCAATCTAGCAAAAAAAGTAATACATTGTGATTTAGAATCACACCTCAATTAATTTGTGGTTTGTCCAGAAAATTTAATGTAAAACAAGATTTTCTTGAAATATCATTCAAGAACAAGGTGTAATGACATCGCACTTGAAACTTTGTTCAATCTAATTGTCATCTGGAGGAAACGGATTGCTTAACAATTGATTCAAAATGAATATTAAAATTTTATCGCACCATGCATTTTTGGCACGGTGCCATCCATTCACAACATAAGGATTCCACAGCACACGAAGTGTCTTATTCTATGGCTTATCGGGTTACTAAATTTAGTTCAATTAGAACATACCCACGATATGACAATTTGGCACAACATGAATTTTTGGCAGGATGCCATCCATTCACAGCCTAAGAACGCCACAGTACACGAAGTGCCTTATTCTATGGCTTATCGGATTAGTAACTCTATTAAAACATGCCCGTGGTATGACAATGTGGCATAATTTTCCTCAGAACCAATTACATTAACCGGATAGGTAAAAAAAAAATTGCTTCCACAACCGGCATCAAATTTTAATTTAAAAACAAAATAAAATATCACAATTTTTTTTAACTGATCGTTCGTTTACAGAAATAACTCTTTCTTCTATTTTTAATTATACCCTATTAAATTAACAATCGTGAACATGAAGTGATCTTCACTCTGGTTTTTACTTGCTACATCATTATATATATATATATATATATACATAGATAATAATGTATTTTCATATCAAATGTTTCTCTTTCAATATAACTTACAGTTGGTCCTGGAGCTCCTGGTCCTCCCATTTCTCCTTTAGATCCTGGTGTACCCTAGAGTAATAAATAGAATAAATTAGAGAGGAAAATAAAATTAGTGAGTTGATTTTAAATATTTACTAAATTTTAATTTCAATTCATGATGTTAAATATTAAATATTAGCATAGTTTTCAAATATTTGCACTTTAATACTTTTATAGATGAGGTGAGAATCGAAATTATGTATATAAGTTGGAATAATAATCAGTGTTTAACATATTAGTCAAGGAAATATACACAAAAAAGTAGCCTATTTCTTTGTACAGCTGTTATAACTGTACTAAGAAATGAGTTACTGTCATGATAAAACTAATATTACTTTTGAAAGTCATTATTTTCAAACAATTAATTTAATGAAATGCTTTTGGTTGATCTGCGTTTTAAATCCCCTACTTCACCAACTCACTAATTTGGAATCGTTTTCTCGCGCATGCTCAATAATTACTCGTTTGTTTTAGCCTTTTCATTGGCCGCTAATTAAATTTCACTTTGAAATAGCGGTAGAATTTTCGCCATGGCATCGGTGTTTTTGAAAACGCGCCAAGGAGGGGACCTAAAGCGCATTTTCACCATACTTTTTTATTTGCTTAAAAATTACATCTGTTTATAAAGGAGACTACTACCTATATTAAATTATCTTTAAATAACATGCCAGTGTTCTAATAAGCTTTGTAATAACTCTTCTTCGATAGACTCATAAATAAAGCGCTTTTAAAAAGGAACAAATAACTGTTGACATATTGTTGATATTTAAAATGTTTTCACATTGGAAATAATGTAACATTTATTTGTTTTTCATTTATTTAATTTATTTTTAATAAGCATTAAAATTATTTTTAATAAGCCAGATAATAATTGAAAAAGATGAAAAATATAATATACTCTGTTGAATACCATAAAATATTTATTTTTCGATGTCTATAATTACTTTTATTTGTGCTTTATGAGCACAGGTGAAAGAAGTTATTAAAATTTATAGCAGATAGGCTATCTAGGATTAAATTAAAAAAAGTAATTTTATATTATTATCATAAGATAGAAAATCCCTTTTTATATGTTAAAGTTATATAGTTTTAATCACTTCAGAAAAATATTAATTGAGTGGTTCCAAAAGAAATATTTTAGATTGAGTAATTCTTACAGCTAGTAAAATTCGACTTTAAATCGTAAATTCCTAATAAAACAAAAAAAATTGCTTTTATTAAATTTTAAATAAAAATAAAATTTTTCTAGTAATCTAATACAGTTAAAATCTACCTTTATCTCTTATAATTTTATTATTTTGGTTCAGTTGATAAAATAAGTAGTTACAATTTCTCTGTTTTAATGCGGACAAAAATCTACTCAAAAAAGAAGAGTTTGTCACGTAATTTTTTTTTGTATACGAGAGCTAATAAGACCTTAATTTACATCCTAAAGTAGACATTGAACCATTACACATATCCATGTATGATTATGGGATTCGAACTTAAAATCTCATGTGCTAACCATTCAGCTGCTAGCTCGCCAAAAGGTAAAAGCTTTAAATATGTCAACTTTTACTAGTAAACATTTGTTATTGTTTGTAACTTGGACTGTTTTTTAACGATTAATCCTTATCACATATTCAAAAACAGCACAGGAATATTTAATCTTTCCTTTTAGCAAATGAAAATTTGCTTACATTGATTCTCTCAAATTAATGAAATCTTAAGAGAAAACAATTCTAAATTCGAACTTGAATACCGTATACTAAGAGACTTTGAAACGAAATCGTTGCAAGGTCAAAAGCTTTCTGTAGTATAACCATTCACACGTGCCAAAGGTTAAAGTCTAAATGCTGTATATTCATTCAGCAAACAATCGATGGAAAAAAAAGGAATCTCAGTTTAAAAATTTCGTTACTATTTTTCGTAAGAATTCGTAAACTTAAGGTTAAAAATATTCGATGTTTCTTTCCATAGCAGAAGATAAAATCCTGTATTACATTATGCTTATTTAGTTGAAATACTTCGTTTCTTGAAACACTTTTGAACTTTCAGAGCATTTTTATCAAAAGATAATAAGCAGTGTCTGGAGTGACTTTTCGCCACTAGTATATGGCCAGAGAATTAATTCGTTAATTGACTGTGTGCAATATGTAACACAACACTTCAAAATAAAACACCATTGAAAATTTTAAAACCAAGTGAATTTTCAATTGAAAAATGAGATATAAATTCGCTGTTTTGCAAAATAGTTTTAAACAATTGGATTGAATTTTTATTTTTGCAGCCAAACTCAGTAATGAGGTATTCTTTATCATATCTTTCTTTTAAAAGATGGTCTGTGTACATACGGGATAAATAAATAGGCTTCTCAATTTTTATTAAGAAAATTTACTCCAAATCTAATGTCAGATGCCAAAAAACGTGTCCATAACATATTATCACATTTGAGCTTTAGTGATCTTTAAATATGAGCATAAATTAATTATTCATCATAGTTCTCAATGATTAAAATTTGCATGTAAATACGAGGGTCACTCTGAAATTTTTGGGATACAACTAGGTTTTTAAAGTTATGCTTACAAAATTTTAGGTGTGTTCAAAGAAGTCTCCTCCAGCATCAATGCACTTTTGTAGACGAATTTTCCACTGATTAAATGCCTCAAGCCATTCATTTCTTGGAATAGATGAAAAAAATGCATTTATAGTCACATCAATCTCTTCTTCTGAATGAAAACGACGTCTACGTAAGTTCTTTTTTAGATTAAAGAATGACCAAAAGTCACACATAGCTAGATCAGGTGAATACGGTGGATGTTCGATCACTTTAATTTGTTTTTGTTTAAGAAACTCAACTGTTAATCCAGCTGTATGTGAAGATGCATTGCCATTGTGAAGCATTAGTCCCCTAACATTCAGTTCTTGTAGAATTTCTGGAAGACATTTAGTGGTATACCAGTTTGCTGTTACTGTCTTCTGTCCTTCCAACTTGATGGCTTTGACCAATCCCGTACTTCTGAAGAAAACGGCATACATCACTTTTTTCAGTGCTCGTTGTTTTTTCACCAGTATTGGTGTGGGATCATCTTCAAAGACCCATACTTTGCTTTCTTGACGTGTTAGAACGTCAAAAAACGGTATGTACGTTTCACCACCTGTTACAATTTTAGAAATGTTGCGGTGGCCACTATCATTTAGCAATTTAAGAGTTTCTTTACTGATTCTGACACGTTCCTCTTTTTGGTGCTCAGTTAGATTATGGGGAACCCAACGACAAACTACTTTTTTCATATGTAATTCTTCATGAATGATATTGTTTATGGCTGCGGATTCAATGTTAAGTTCCTTCTGTATCATTTGATAGGTACAGCGATTATCATCCATTAACAATTTTCGTATGGCAGACACATTATCCTAGATTACTGCCGACGGCGGCCTTCTTGTGTATTCTTCATCCTAAAGAAAATTGCGACCTCTTCTAAATTCTCTAAACCATCTGAATACAGTAGCACGAGCTGGAGATTCATCACCAAATGTTAATTGCAAACGTTGAACGCATTCTTCTTGATTTAATCCTGCTTTAAAATCGTAGAAAATCATAGCGCGAAAATGTTCTCGCGTCAACTCTATTTTCTCTTCTGTTTAAAATTTACTCTACGCTAAACAAGTTGAAGTAAGTCAGTAAAAAATCGTCTTCTGTGTTAAATACTTTGTATTTTAAAATTAAACCATTATTTTTATTTTGTAAATCCTCGTCTGCGCGTATCTCAAAAATTTCAGAGTAACCCCTGTAAAAGATTAAAAGATAAATGAACGTACGTCACGTTACTATTTCATTCCAATGTTGATATGACTTAGCTATGGAACTATAGATGATTTAGTTTATCACAACATTTCATTGAATAAAATCAAGATTTCATAAATAAAAGGAATTGTAATTCATATGATTCATTTCTTTGTAATACATATGTTTGGAAATATATGCCTATTATTAAAAATTAAAATAAGACAGCAAAGGATTCCTGATTTGAAGCAATTTTTGACATTAACGCAAATTATATACAACAACCCTTCAGGAATAATTTTGTTTTGAATGAACGATATTATTTTCGCATTGTTGGTTGTTATAGTAGACTCTTTCAAGCTTTGATTTTTTCGATGAATGATCTTTCCAATAAAGTATATATTGCCTTTACTGTTGCCATTACGCCTCTAAAATGTTTTGCTTTGAAGAAACGATATAGAGAATGCATTTATTGGTCTCTCTCTCAGTAAATCCTGTCACATTTCAGGATGTTATAATATCTGAAAAGGTTTTAGTATCTTATAAACTCTTCGGCCTATTTTATTTAATAGCTCATTTCTATCAGTAAAAATGAAAGACGGATTCTCGTAATAATATTTTGTCAGAATAATTAGAAAAATTTTATTAATTTTTCTATTCGGTAATTTTTAAGAAAATTTTCAATTTATATAAATTTATAAAAAGATTATTACATTGTTTCTATTGCAGTATTATCTACATATATATAATCTGCTTGAGCGTAAAACATAGCTTCGGTGTAGTTTAAATACAATGAAAGTTTTCGGGATATTGCAAATAATTATTAAGTTTCCTTTTAATGATTCATCAGCAATATTTAAAAAACATAGAGACCCTTTTTATTTTGGAGTTGCAAACAATTACAGGTTTATATTATATTATATGCCAACCAACACGCACTGATTTCTAGACACCATTAAGGAATTTTTCAGTTTGTAAACCTGATAAACATAATAAAATTCATGTTGACTTGGCTTCTAGTTGTCTAGAAATAAATCTATATTACGTTAAAAGCATATATTTTCATTGAAAAATGGTTATTGTCAATAAAAGTGATTAGCAGAATTAAATCAAAAAAATAAAAAAAATCTTATTTTTATGACGAACTGTGAATAATAATTTCTATGCATAATTTCAAAGAATTGTAATAATTTTTTATTTCTTATTAAATAAGATGACTATTTTATAGTGTTTAAATTTGATATAAATAAGCAGTATTACAAAAAATATATTTTCAGAACATGATTTATGATATTAAATATAAATGAAGTTCTTACAGCAGGACCAGGAAGTCCTCTGTCCCCTGGAAATCCTGGAGGTCCTACAGCTCCCATGGGACCTTTTTCACCCATTAAACCAGGAGGACCCTAGAATAAATATTTGCATGTTGAATTATAATATTTAACACAAGAATAATAAAGCATATAACAAAAATTATTTTATAAAGATATATTCGGAAGCACATATATCAGCAAATAAGTTATAAATAAAATCACATTATCCTAACTAAAAGTAATTAGTTCAACGTGATCACATTTTTTATTGAGAAAATAAAATTTTGAAATAAATTCGATCTATTCTTAAATAGGTAGAAAGAAAATTATAAGATAAAATTGTGCACTATAGAAAAATTTCATACATTGTTCTATCAGACACACGCTACTCTGACGCATATCACTAAATAATGTGGTGACCTGATTGGTTAGGGAATCGTTCTCATTACCGGAATATAATGAGTTCGAATCCCGGCTTATTCGAAGATTCTTCTTGCTCACTAATAGAGAATGGGACACGTAAAATATGTCGTGGTAGCAATATCTTCCATGTTCCCATTCCAAATTAATACTTCTGGAGGTGTTAAGAGCCACACTTTTGGTCTTCTCTGGCTTCCTATCTCTAAATTGAGAGACCCATATGATGCTGCCATCTATGAGCAAAAGTCTTACTTCCACTCGTAGAAAAGTACTCTGTTCTAAAAAAACGGAAGACGCTCTTTCTGATTTCATCCGCCCAGTTCCAGACGGGTGGGCTTAGCTTCACCAAGTGTCATAAATACTCGTAACAACAACAGAACAAAGCAAATAAAATTGCATGGCTAACTCTAAGTTTATTTTTTACCAAATGTATTTTTGTTTGAAGATTTTCAAAATAATCAGCACAATTATCATGCAAATTTAATTTTCAAAACTATGTTGGCATTAAATTAAATATATTTAAGAATATAATTTATTTAGAATAAGTTACATGAAACTAACATGGACTCTAATAAGTTAATTGATTAATAGAACATTATACGTTAACAGATAATTTTTCAATTTCTATATATTGCCTTATAAAATTGCTTGAATATATTTCTTATTATTGTCTAGTTTATTTCCTTATATTTCTGCTATCAAAATTATTTTATAAAATGAATTGAAATCGTATACAGAATGTACATATAAAATTAAAAAATATTATTCAAATCTAGCAAATATTGAAAATTTTATTCTTTAATATTTTTCAATATTTTAATCCATATTATTAACATTTATTTTTTTCTTGCAGATTTCAGGGCTATTGGCAAGCAAAGAATTTAATGGCCTAACGGCTAATGTTACTGACATTTGACAAATAAAATATTAGGATATCTAAACATAATTTCTGATTATACTTTTCGAAAAATACTAAGACATAAAATGAAACGTATAAGAGGAAAATATTAGTTTGAATATATTATAGAAATATCTGTTGTTTAAATAATATTTGTACCAAATTATTAGCATAGTAATTTCCACATAAATCTCTTCATTGTTTTAATGGTATTGTAAAAGTAAACTTACCGGGGGTCCTTCTTTACCAGCTGGTCCAGGCAAGCCAGGTTCACCTGGTACACCCTGAAACAAATATCACTTTATAATCAATGAATCACATTGTCTTTCATAATTTAACTCTCTTACGAATTTTTATTATTTATGCATAAACTAAACAATAAATCATCGTAAAATAATGAAGAAATCCAATATTTAAAAAAAAATTAATTTTAAATGATATACTATTTTATAAATACTGAGTATTTTATTCTTAATGATGTTTTCCAATGAATAACATTTAAACAAGAGACTAGGAAAAATTACATAGCAGCTTGAATTTCCTTTAAACTTCAACCAAAATTGATGTATTTAATGTTATAAGGAAAAAGAGTAGAGTAATTAAATTTATATATATGTAAATGATTTTGATTACTTTTATATACATTTTTTATTAATCTTTTAAAATAAAAATTTATTATCAAAATATTACATTGATTCATCGTTTATTTAAAAAAAAACCCTAAATTTCACCATTCTGTTCTCGAAAAAAAAAAAAAAAATTCAAAAATAACAATAATGTCTTTCTTATTGGAATCTTAGAAACTAAACAAAAACATTATTAAACATTTTTAATACAAATAAATCTCGTTGATTTTAAATATCATTTATTTCGAATAAAAACTTAATAGAGTGAATCTTAATTGCAAAGCATCATTAATAAATTTCATATTAACAACATTTTGTGGTTAAAATTTTTGAGCCGATTTGCGCGCTAATGACTTCGGGATATTCGAAAAACCAAGAAGCAACTTTATTTTTCTTAGTCCGTATTTATAGCTAAAAACTCAATTATTTATTATTTGATTATTTTTCGTATTGCTAGAGTCATTTTCCTTTATTGAATTAGGGGTTCATGGAAAATAAGAAATTAATAAAAGCCTCTCCTTTTTTTTCTTGTAAAAATTGAGGGTAGCTATTAGGTCAATTTTCAATAATGGTATAGGAATTAATAGCCTTTTAATCATAAAGAATTAGTCAAAATATGATTCATATAAGATGATTTTTAAATGTTCAAATCTGGAAAAGGTTTAGCTCTCTGTTTTGTCACCCAGAAAAGAAAAATCAAAATCTCAAATTTTTATATATTTTAGATGATATGTTACGGATGATTATAGAATCAATGAATTTGTCTTATGTCAACTTTAAAATAAACAGATATCTATCTATAGACAGAACTTTGGTCGCTAAAACTAAAGATTTTATTTTCCAATAAATTTGTGTAGTTTGTAGTCATTATAAGTTAGCAAAATGTACTCTCTGTTAAGTTTTATATATATAGAAATCTCTTTACTGAACATAATGTTTGGTTGGATTCGCAGAGCAAACACCCTTGGCGCAAATAATTTTGGTTTACGATAAGTTTCACCAGATTGGTAATCCTACTTTGATACACTAGATATGGTAAACCTTAATATTTCTGGAATTCTTATTTCGCCATTTTGTTCGGCCTTCGCGATTTTTTATCAATTTGTCGCCAAGGGTGTGGGCTCTCTTAGGATTTTTCCTAATGTTTTATTGGCAATGTTCACCAAAAACATTTTAATTCATGCAAAAAAGTTTATTCAAAATTAATAGTCATGAAAATATGCTTGTATATTATCTTCCATCATTATTTACACTTAGCTTTATGTTGATAGGTATAGGGTTTAATAGTTTAGAACGTATAAAATGATTTTCATTTATTTTAAGTATGTCAATATTTGATGGCATGTAAGGAGCACCATGATGAATTTTTGATTTTAGAATTGTTTTACAGATTCGTAAAATTGGAATGTTTGATATTTAATTTATTTTGAAGTTTTACTTAACAAATATAATGTCATTGAAAAACTATATTAATCAAGCTTTCTATTTACAGATTAATAGATTTTATACTATGATCACAATATTAATTATTTTAAAAATTATTTTCCGCATTCCACGTGGGTTAAGCAAAAAATTCGAAAAAATATAACTAATTTTAGAATAGTAAATTACAGGAATTCCGGAAGGCCCTATGTCTCCAGATGGTCCAGGTTCTCCTGCAGGTCCCTGTAAGATATAATTATCATTAATTTCTCTAAATTACCGAGCATATTTAATTATTTAAATCCGCAAAGGACTTTTCAAACCTTACCTGTGGTCCAACAACACCTGGGGGTCCTGGTGGACCGGGAGGTCCAGGTTCACCCTATGGAAAGATAACAAAGAAATTTAAACGTTTTATACCATAATCATGTTAAAAAACGTATATATATATATATATATATATATATATATATATATATATATATATATATATATATATCTTACCGGTGGTCCTCTTTCTCCAGCGATTCCAGCAACGCCATCTTTTCCTCGAGTACCCTACGAAAAATCAGTTGCTTATAATAATAACATATATAAATATGGTTATTTACATTTATAGGTTTTTAATAATTTAAGGAATTCCCTTTAATTACTATTAGACATTATTCTCTTATTTCATAATATAATCAATGACATGAAAAATTAATATATAAATCTTGTTAAAAACATTAATATCAAATAAATTTAAATAAATTGATAAAAATTATAATTTTAAAATTATTCTTGATTTTTATTAATGTTATAATATCTGTAATTACAATTAAGTCCATATATTTATGTTAAATACATATTATATATATTTTATTATATCTACAATACTATATATTTATTAAATATCTGCAATATTATACATTCATCTTACGTCTACAATTTTTAGGAAAATTCTTTCTCTAATAATTTATTTCATAAGGACATTTTATTAATTATTTACAATTCTTTCTCATAATAGTAATTTATTAATGTAAAAGTGATTGTAAATATAAAACTATAATAGTTTTTATAATCTTCGTACTGGAGGTCCTATAGGTCCAGCAAATCCTCTTTGTCCTTGAACACCTTGAGGTCCTCTTTCTCCCTGGGGTCCGGGAGATCCGGGTTCCCCAGTACTACCCTGAAAGGAAAATAAGTGTAAAAGAATCATAAAAATATATAAGCAGTCATTATTATTTTTTAAAACTTTTAGGAAATGAGCTAACAAAGGTTAATGTTTTTTAGTTTTAAACAATTAATTTTATTATATTTCCCATTTTAATGCTGCTATATATTTTTTATAAATAATTTATTTAATTTTTTTTAATAAAACGTCTAGAGAATGAAATTAACATTGTAATATGTTGACAATAAAAATTACGATGCATAAACATATATAAACAATTCATTGTGTTAATTTAATGTTATGGAAATATTAATTAAGCAAAAGGTAGTGAATTTAGGATTAATATTTACATGATCGTAAATAGAGAATATTTTTTCTTAAATAGAATTTTCAATTATGTGATATATTTTTATAAAAGAATACAATTCATGAAACACTGATACTTTATACTGAATATTCTTATAAAGACGGATAAAAAACTTAGCTTAGCTTCATCAAAAATCATTTGCATAAAAAGTTAAATATGAAATTTCATCAAAATATTTTGCTTAATTAGCTAATTCATGTAAAAAAAAATTAATGACGGGGCACACTGGGTAACAGGACCTATCGCCCACAACAAGGCTGGAAACTGCTACTCATTTTAGCGTTACCCGGTGGGCACCTGTGAACCAAGACACGGAGGTACGAGTAGTATCGCCCACGCCACACCACCACAAACCCATTTATAGGGCGAGCCACATACATCCATCATCTCAGAAGAAGAAAGGTAAAAAATATGCAGAGAAAAAGGAAATGTCCATTCCCAAACCGGGATTTGAACATGGAACCAACAGCCCAGAAGTCAAGAACGCTAACCATTCAGCAATTGGCCGGTTACAAAAAAAGTTATTTGTGTGAAAACAGGAAATATCATAAAAGGTTTGCATTACTACACAATGAATGCATTAAAATAGCTAATACATAGTTCATCTTTTAAAACAATAAACTGAAGTTATACAAATAACTGTGCCAATGTTTGCTACTATATGTAAGCATATTAAAAAAAAATTTGTTTTACATACTTTTAATTTGTTTTACATACTTTTAAATTAAAACTTTGTTTTACATACTTTTAATTTAATAATCCACATATATTAAAATACCATTACAATTTTTAATTAAAAAATAAAATTTTTTCCAATCATCAAAAAATTTTATTCTCTCTAGTTTTCTTTCTGGAAACCGAAAAATTAAAAATAAGTTACGTGGACTAGTTACAATATACATTTGGACTTGTATACCTGTTGAGTTTAATTTACTTTCTGATTTTCTGAAGTTGACTGTTGCCATTTTTATCTGCCACTTACATAAAAAAATGTTATTCTCTTGAAAATAGCACACTATTGAAGTGTCACACGAGATTTAATGAACAAGATCACGTAAAACACGTGATCTTCTAAAATGTAATTTCATTACACTTCAGAATAAATTCAAGCAGAGAAGGGAGATTAAATTCCTTGAAATAAAAAGTTGCTGATAAAATCTATTAACAATTCACCTATTCGTTGTTTTGTTATTTAAGTTGCAGACAACGATTTTTTGATGAATATAAATTTAATTTTTATTGCATATAAACGGGAAAAAATTCATGCAGTTAAAGCGCAAACTCAACCTGATGATTGACTTTTTCTGAATAATACCAATGTCTAAGATATAGAAATAAATCCAGATTGATTTGTGATCCAGATTGATCTGTGAGATGTGAACTTACTTTATCTCCGGGGGATCCAGTTTTTCCTTGTCTTCCGCGAACTCCGCGATTTCCCTGGAAGTAATATTTTGGATTAAATTAAAATCCATGATAATATAATATAAATATATTATTTTTAACAAATATTAATAATCATAAAAAAGCGATAAATAACAAAAACATATAATAATATAGTATAATATCTGAAAAAATTTTAATTTTAAGAAAATTTTCGTTGCATGTTTTTTAAAAGTTAAAAATACCCAAGGTAAATTAGAAATTTAATGATTATAATTTTAAAATCGTGATAAATAGTTAATCTTTCTATTTCTTTAGTGTAGTATGTTTCCTATATATTGTTTCAGTTTTAAGTTAAAACTCAATAATAAGAATTGATAAAGTTTTAACAAGAGCTCGTCCCATATATAAATCTTGTGTATTTAACTGATAAATAGATAATATTATGCATAATAAATTAAGAATATATATTACATGATGAAGAACTATTAAGTCTTTTTGAATAATAATAAATCTTTTGATATAAGAAATTTAAAAGACTTCTTGATCGTCTAACATACTGTAAATTTAAATAAAGAAAGGTATGCAGAAAAACATGTTTGAAGAAAAAAGATCATTGCACCAGATTTTACTCATTAGAGAAAATCTTGTTCTGTTGTCCATATTTTTCAAAAAAAAGAGAAACGTAATTCATTAATTAAATTCATTAACGAAACATAATTTTAATTAATAATTTGTGTAATGCTGCATTTAATATATTTTGCATCCATAAAATATAAAATTGTTGGCATCACTGTCCACAGACAAGCTCTTTGCAACTATTCATTGGCCTATTCAAACATTCAACATCTGAAATACTGAACTCAAACGTTAAAAAATATTTTAACTATTATGTGGAACTCTTAATCTGCTTAACTAATATGATATCAAGTTTTAATAAACATTGATAATAGGTATTTTTAAATCAACAAGTAAAATACAATTTTAGGAAATATATTGGCAAAACAGAATCACTTTCTGTAACATGAATATTTTTGTTTTTTATGTTTTAAAGTGCTATCTATAAATTTTATTAGGAATGTGTTGAAACAAACGAAAGGACACAATGTTCCAAAATATCAACATGAAGAATCTTATAAAAGAAGAAGTATGATAAAAATACTAGTACGTAATACATGAATAAATAATTTAAAACCGATACTTACTCTAGGCCCTTGAGGTCCTCTGTCTCCAGGTAAACCAGTATGGCCCTGAAAGTAAAAACATTATAAAACGAACATAAATTTATTTTTAAAAAATATTAAAAGTATGATTATGGTTTTATATTTGTTATAAAATTAAACATCAATCATCTTACATCAAAGTAAATGGTTAAATTGCGTTTTAGGTCCCCTACTTCACCAACTCGCGAATTTGAAGTGCTTTTTTGCGCATGCTCATTAATTACTCTCTTCTTTTAGCCTTTTCATTGGTCGCTAATTACGTTTCACTTTGAAATAGCAGTAAAAGTTTCGCTATGGCATGTGTGATTTTGAAAACGCTCCAAGTAGGGGACCTAAAGCACATTTTCACCAAGTAAATTAATGACTACAACAATTATGTATTAAATATATCCTTGAGATATGATATGAGCCCTGCAATAATTCTATTAAATTATTTTTTGCTTATTAAACTAATTCGAACTCTTGTTCCTTATACTTTCTTCTTGCAATATTTATTCCAGATAATTATTTGATTTATAGTTTGTAGAAAGATTTATCGTATATTAAGAAAGAGATAGTTACAATTCTTCATTAGAAGATTTTATATTCAAATAGAGCCATGAAGTTGAAGAGAAGGGGCTCTTGTGATCAATACTATGAACAAGTAATTCAGTAAATAGGTATCCCCATGCAAATGTCAGGAACAAAATGTCATGTGCGGTCGGCGCGCATCTCACGACCACAAAAAAAGAAGGACGGAGACGCAATTCAAGTCATTTGCTACAAGTGAGTTCATTCGTGAAATATGTCTAGAAGAAATCACCTGGACAAATTCACAGGTGGAAGAATGATCGGAATGCTGGAGGAGAAGCGTAATGTGACCAGTGTAGCTGAAGTGTTCAGATTCAACAAAAGTGTCGAATCACATGCGTAGAAAGCCTTTCAAAACATAAGTACAGCTGTTATGAAGATTGGTGGTAATCATCCCAGGAAAACAACTGCAGTAGTTGACAGATATGTCATCCCGAAGGTGAAACGAACCCGAAACCAGTCAGTTAGTGCATTTCTTCAACTGTGTACAGCAACGGGGTGAAAAGTGTTGTGGTTTACTGTGTCTAGACACTTTCACAAAAGTATCATATTCTCCTACTGTACTGAAAGCTTCCTTCTTGGAAAGTTGGCCATCGACGCCATTGTTTAGAGTCATGAAAGGAGCACAAAAATGGGCTCATCAATGGAGTCTTGTCCTCATTACGGATAAATACCAAAAGTAATTCTCAACTCCAGTTAATTTAAAGAGAAGTCAGGACATGGTTTCCTTCTAGCAATGTCACAAAAAGAGATCCTTAAGTTGATTATGGAAATGTCGTCTGGGGTGGCATTATGCTGAACGAGTGGGCAGCGCTCCACGTTTTCTACAGACTTTCTTTAATTAAATAAAATATTTTTTCTGATGAAACTAATTCAAATTCTTGTTCTTTACACTTTTTTCTTTGAATAATTATTCTAGACAACTATAGGACAACTCTATTGCAAAGAAGTGACCATTTCCAACTGTGTGCTTTGGGGAGATGTCTTGACACTTCTCCCCAAAGGTGACATTGGGGAATGTTCACTTCTTTGCAATATACACAATTAAATCTTCCGGAGAGCACCCCAAAACTCAAAGAGATATTGATTGAGGAATGGAAATGCTTACCTCAAGAACTGTTCAACACTCTGACGTTGACACCTGTTACTTTTAACCTTCATAGCTCATGCAAATATTTTTATTAGTTTTATTTCTATTTTTATTACTATTTTTTTTCTTTTTGTTTATTTCTTGTTTAGAAGGACTTAACAGCCCCGTGTTGAAATTCTAAGAAAGCTATCAAATAAATTATCCAGCGACCTCTGCCTAAATTGGAATAGCTCATCCCGACCTACGTTTAGGGAAGTCTGCTATCGTAAAAAGTAAAACATTCTGATACTGAGTACGGAGAAATGGTGTAAAACAACAATTGCCCGCATGGGGAGGGTATCTCATACTAAGGAATACCTGTTTGTTGTTATTTCTCTTGGGCAGGCAATCATATGTAACAATACTAAGAGATCAATAAGACCTTTTATGTCTGATTACCAGTTGTATGCATTGTATTCATTTTTGCGCAACGATGCTTTCGTCATCGTTTATTTACAAAATGCTTTCTCTCATTCTTGAATTTCATGTCTTTCAAATAAGCTCTCATGGAGTTACGGCCTAAAAAATACTTGATAAGTTTTGCATACAGCAATACGTAACTTCGCTGCTGAGATAAAAAAAAAAAAAACTAATAAATCCTTAAAATTCAATACTTGTAAAAAAATAAATGCAGTGTTCATTGCGAAATATAAAGGCTTCCTGAACAATAAAACATAAATTAAGAACACAATTCATCATTAAAAATAGTTATAGATGCCTTTATATAGCCAACGAGAAATCCTGACCCAACCAAAGATCCTTCGTTTTTATAAATCGGGGCTGGGGCTCGTTAAATATATCGTGGTCGCAGAGTCGTCCCTGTGAAATGATACCTCTGGAAAGGTCGTACTGTTACGTTTTATTGATAAATAAAACATTTTAATAGTTTAACATGTTTATAATGTATGTCAATAAACAACGTATTAATAATATTCTCATTTTATTCTCACGCAACAAACTTTAACTTACCCTTTCACCTTTTTCTCCTTTTTTACCTGGCTTTCCCCAAAATCCTTTTTCACCCTAGAAACACAAAAAGTAATTAAAATTTAATCTGTAATGAGTATTATATTAACTTAAAGTATTATATAAAAATAATTAAAATTTAATTTGTAGAAAGTAGTGCATACAACATTACTTTCTGGTTAATGTAGTGAATATTCTTAAAACAATAACACAATTAATTTACTATTTCTAATATTTTCATTATTATTAAAAAGCGTAAGCAATTACTAAATTCATAATAGCTTTTCAAAATAATACTCAGTTATTCTTGTTATGTTTTTTATTGTTATATATTTTAGGCAATTGTTATTCAAAATATTTAAATTTAAACAATTTTCATTAATACAAATAAAATTTTGAACTTACTTTTGCCCCAGGGTGACCAGGATAACCTGGAAATCCGGGGATTCCTATTTTACCCTGAATAAAAATAAAAGTTTTAAAATACAAATAGTATCATCTTCAAAATAAATTATTAATACAGTGTCTACATACATAAAATAACATACTAATTTGCAATGTTATTTACAGGAGTACATATTTATTAGTACATTTTTTTAAAACAAACATGCACCATTGTTTAATATTTTTTTTCTTTGAAAAGGTATTGAAACATAGACTTAAGTCTAGAATTCATTGCAAATAAAGCAGGCAATCAAATAAAATTTAGAATGAATTTTGAGTAGAAAAAAACATGATATAAATCGAACTTTAAAATATTTCGATAATATATATTTATATCCTTATTTTTAAATATTTTTTTTCTTTATTTTCAATAAAGTCATAATTTTCTTTTCTATTACAAAAATGATATAAAGTCCAATCCTTAATAGCTCTTTTCAATGATTCTTCAAATGTGTGTAAGAAAAATAAATTATATTTTAAAAATTTGGATTTAATATCATAATTATATTGATAACATAATAAGTAAATGTATAACTGAGTTATATATTCAACTTAAATTTTTTTCTTTATGAGACTTATTTGAGAATCGATTTTTATTGGAAGCACTTTAATATTTTAGTAATAGACTTTTTAACACACCTCATTTTTTTTCTAATGGCGGGCATTCTTGAGTAATTAACTCCTTGCCTCAACAAGGCCGGAAACTGGTACTCATTTTATCGTTACCCGGTGTTCACCTGCGAACCAAGTCACGGAGGTACGAGTAGCATCGCCCACGCCACACCACCACAAACTCGTTTATGGGGCGGGCCACATTCATCCATCATCTGAGGAAAGGACAAGAAACACAGAGAGAGAAAGTACATCCATGCCCGAGCCGGGATTCGAACCTCCCCATCCGTAGTCAGGTACTCTAACCACCAGACTGGGTAGGAGGCACACACCTCATGTTTAAACATTTAAAAATTATTCACGTAATTTCAGAATATACATACCGTGATTTTTGAATGCTTAAGATCTTTCAAAATAATCTAATACTTAGAAGTAAATAAAGTCTTCACTTACGGATTATACTGTTAAATTTTTCGAATCTACATAGTACAAACTTTCTGTCATAAGCTTTGCTTCCCTTAAAAGTTCTTAAACTTGAACATAGATTTTTGTTCCATTTATAAACAGTTATACTGAACAAATTTCGGACTTCCAGAAACTTGAATAATCATACAGCATTCGAAATCAACAATTTAATGATCGTTTAAACGTTTTTGCTATTAAGAAACTTAATTATTGTCTTATTACAAACATGTTATATATGATTATATATTACGAGTCATGTATTAAAATCATATTATCTGTTAATATCTGTACATTATGTAAAGTAATTCGTTAGTATTTACATTACACATGATATCAAATTTAAGTTTTTATATTAAAATACCTACTTATAATTGACATAAGCATGCAATTTGTTTAAAACGCAATTATCCTGACATAGGTAGTTATTAGTTTGAGAAATGTAACTATACATCATAAAATATATGTAATGCGTTGTTCAATTTGTCTTTATTCTATACATGTAAATACTTGTTATGGACAGAAATATCCTAATCTGTAGTTTCTGTAAAAGTTCTTAAATGTATTTCCTCATATATGTTATAATTTAATAAAAATAGTTTTGAAAAATAAATATCCTGATTTACTAATGATAAAATCAGAAAATTTATCTTCTGCATTGCAATCAGAAGTTTTTATTTAATAAATTATAATTTTTTAATTTAAATAAACAAATTTAATATAATTAAACTGAGATATAATTAAATGAATTTTTATTACCTTTTCACCAGTGGGACCAGGTGGACCCATTTCACCTCTTGGACCTTCAAATCCCTGAAAATATATTTCAAGTTAAAGATTTAAATACATATACATATATTCAGATTCAGATTTTGTTTTTAAAGTGAAGTAATTCTAATTTTGGAAATCATAAAAAGACTTTTTTTAAAATACATCTGATAGTGACATTATTTAAAAAGGAACATGTCAATTAAATACACTGCATTATGATCCACAAAATGAAAAGAGATGAGCTTCATGAAATAGAAAAAATATGTGTAACAAAATGTAACACAAGATAAAAAAAAGATGGGAAAAATTGTACAGGAATTTTATTTTTCTGAGAGAAGAAAGAACACGATAAATTGCTGTAAGAAAATAATTTGTTTTTATGTGAAGTAATGATATAAGACGTTTAGATTGGAAATAATGCAAGATATTTAATATGGAATAAGGTAATATAAAAGAGATAAGACTCTTATATGTTTTCTTGCATGTATGTATCTCTTTTTGCATGAATGAGATCAGATTATCGATAAGGCTTTGGATAATATTGTCCCACTTTTAAAAAAGTGCATTCTCAGTCTAAAAAAAATAAAAAGAGATCTTTCCTCTTAACAATATGGCATTCGAATATATTTCAAAAAAATTAGATCAAACTTAAATCAAAATAACATGCCTATCATTTCAAATCTATATTGTTTCAACTTTAAGTATATTTTCTACAAAATGAGCATGAAGTCTGGCATGATCAGGCATTAAAAGAAATGAATTGCAGGTAATTACAACATAAACTAAAGCATGAAATATCAGTATCTTATTTTAATCCACTTTTGACACTCAAATTGCCATTTTAAATTGACTGCCAAATTATATGCTGGTGTTATGGGTCATTTCTCAATTAATTCACCATAACTCTAAATTAATCTTTTCTTTGTTAATATGAGTTTTTTCGAGTTCCCTTTGTATGTTTGTGTTAAAGTACACTTGGTGTCATATTTCAAACTGATTCAATCTCGTCAGTAAATAACAATCTTCTTTCATTACTTCACATCAAATCTCGATGATCATTATATATTTCGGCTTTCAAGGTATTTTGAGTTTAACAATTGGCCAAAATATATAGAGGCTATTCTGATAAAGATGTATCTGTTGAGCTTGAAACTATTTATATTATTGCCATATGAAAATAATTTTGTATTTAAGCATCGTTGTTTGTTCTGTTTCGACAAGATCTTCCAACGAGAAATATCAGTCATAAATTGTTTTGGTAGAGTATATGTTACCGTGAAAGTCCGAAATCTGGAGAATGTCGACATTCGCTGGTGAATGTCAACATTTCGCTTGGTGTATGTCCGAAATATTTGCTAGATATCCTCATTTCTCACTTACACCGGCAAATGTCGACATCCACAATGCACTAATGGTGAATCTTGAATATGCGTTTCATCTCTCCGTATCCGGAGAGGAGAAATGCAGATTTGCATTTTCTTATCTCAATATTTCAGGCGTGAAAAACGTCACATGTGTGACGTAACTTATCGCCTCTCTTAGAAAGGAGGAGTGACCAATCACGGTGAGTAGAGGAAGTGTAGAGGATTTTTAACCCGCGGGACAAACCTGACAACAAACAAATTAAATGCTGTGGTGGAAAGGGAAGCCCGGGAATGGCCTTCTTTTATCTCCTTTTCGAGCTCTTTAATCATCTTTTCAAATTCCACCAAAGCTTGTCTGTGATTGTCGACATATACCGGCGATGGTCCGAAAGTGCAAGAAATGTAATCAATTGTACGGTCTTTCACCAACGTTTTTGGTATGTGTTGACATTCACCGGTGAATGTCGACATTCTCTGATTTCGGTCTTTCACGGTAACATATATATAACTTTGCTGTTGTCGAAGTTAAGATGCTACATTTCTTGGAATCCATTCGATTCCAAAAAACAGAATTGCAGAAAATTTAAAAGCAAGTGTAATTTTATAGTTGTAGAATATCCCTAAAATAATACTCTTTTGCCCCATTAACAATTAACATTCAGCACTTCTTTATGTTTGCTAACGCTCATTCAATTCAACATACAATATGTTGTCAATAATTTTCAAGCTATGAGTTCCGAGGTGCCATTTTATAACGAGATTTTCTAATTGTTCTCCCTCAAAACAAAATCTAAGAAATTAAACCGCAACTAAAACAGGAAAAAAGAATGCGGAATCAGAATTTCATTGCATTTGTATAAATTGATGTTTTGAATACATTATTTTTTCATATGAATATTCTTCCATTTTCTACTAAATAAAGATGCTTATTTGCAAACAGTTAGTGGTAAATTTAAGCAATTTTGTTTAATCTACGCTGTTTCTTATTTTTTAAGTGGTGTATTTGATGATAACTACATAAGGAACATTTAATTTTACTTGTTTTCAAAATAAATTTAGAGTTTAAGGAAATAAAAATATTAACAGTTTAACAGAGATTCTTTGTGATTCATTAAGCTGCATTGAAAAATAAAAATAAGTTTATGTAAATTAAAAATATTTTAATTAATTTTCATTTACTTATTATTAGATTAAGTATATTTTTAGAAAGCATTTATCAGGATTCGTTTGTATCTTTTGAATGAAAACGTTTTCCGAAAATGTTCTAAAAATATATCTTATTTTGTAGAAGCTAATTAATAAAAAATGCTTTGCGTTATATGAAGATATATGTTTTTCTCTTAGATAGAAAGGGAAGCAAGAAAAAAGTTTTCTTTTTATCTTGAATTCTACAAAACTTAAAAGCAGCTTAATGAAATTATAATGGGAAAAGAGAAATTTTTTGAAATTACAATTTCAGTATAGAAAACTCCTGTTTAGATACCATTAATTAAATGAAAAAATAGATTTACTATTGAATTAGATTCTATTATATCTATTAGAATATAGATTCTACTAAATAATTTCTATTCTAAAATTTTATTAAAATCTTCATGATAATAGTTGAAGTATCATAATTTTGTAGATTCAAAGATCAATGATATTAATAAATATTTACACAAAAAAGATTTAACATAAACATTTTATATTAAATGTTTATGCTTAGGAACTAGAATTACGTTTGTTAACATTTCTCTGTTTTAGAATATGATTATGGAAGTATTTTCAGTGCAAATGAATCTGTCCATTGATCATTTTTGGAGCAATTATTGTAATCTATTTCATTGTTAAAATACAGTTTTTTCTTCATAAATACAACAATCACTAAAAAATGCATTTATAAGTACAATGACTTTTCTACGTGATGCAGCTTTTATAGACTTTTATCTTTTACATTACCTTTGGCCCTTCTGGTCCTTC
>JAPDSC010109982.1:0-21060 GCA_026290005.1 Latrodectus geometricus | reverse complement strand
AATATATATATATATATATATATATATATATATATATATATATATTATGTGTACCCACCTTGTATATTTTTTTTAATTTATAATCAGCAATCAGCATCAAGAATATATTCTTGAATCTGCCATATTAAGCCTAATGCAGTATAAGTGGTTAATATAGTTTGAGTTGTTAGTCGCTCTACATTTAATTTTTGACCATAAAGGCCAATTAAACTGACTTTAAAACATTTATAGTGGATTCTGATCCACTACAAATATCCATGTCTAAGGTGGGAAACGAGCCCTTGAATAATTGAACTGATTAACATGCTAATAATTTATTTGATATCTTTATAAAAGAATATTAATAGCACGCATTATATGATAATATGTAATATTAATATATAATAAATAATCTAAGCAACTTACATTATAAATTTGAAAAACATAGCACAATAAATTTTGTAAATAATAATTTGTTATATAACTTACATTATTTTTTGTATCCTCTTTTGAATACATTTTTTTTTTTTGTTACAGAAAAAAAGCAATTATACTTTAGCTCTCCCATTTATCTCTACTTGAAATTCTTTACGCAGCGGTTACAGCTATTAAGGTAACATTGTAAAGTGAGAAGGATATACTTTCCTTATTGATTTTTAAAAAATAAAGAATATTAAAGGAGCTTACGGCTCTGTAAATATTTTCCTGCTGTCACATCTACTTTTCCTTATGTTCGTCGCTCTTTTAAAACTCTCTAGTAAGGCGCTCTGTTTTCATCGGAATGGCCACTATTTGCCGTAGATTTCGTCATGTATTACTGAGAATATTTGTGCGAATATCAACTAGGTCATTTACCTGCAGACCGTCAGTCTTAGATCAATATCGAGAAATATGTAAGAATCCTGAATGGAAATTCTCACACTTAAACACGTTGCGGGTGTTGTTTGATTACGATACAAAAAAGCGCCGCTGAAAAGAATTATTTAATGTTTTTATAACGAAGTCTCTACAGAGAATGCATTTGTATAACATACATTTGTAGTAGATTTGTATATATTGTTTTATTTTATTGAAATTTATTTAACTGTAAATAAAGCAATTATCACATTAAATTAGGTTAGCATGATATCTATATATCTTGCTTTTTCTGCCAGCTAACGCTGGTAAATGCAGTAAAGTATCTTTATAGCGAAAAGTCTGTCTGCTGTGTAATATTATGTTGGGGAAAAAGTTATCCATTATTTTTTCGGTAGACGTCTGTAGTGATCGCTATCTCATGAGGTATCTATCAAACAATTTCAAATTTATAATCATTGGAAAGGTGACATTTGACACTAAAATATTCTCTTGCGGTTTTTTGTTTGATTAATTCAGTTATGAGTACAAAGTTTTCAAAATAGAAGACAACAAACAGAAAATTCGATACATTTTAGTTTTTCTTTTATAATGGCGAAAATGCTAACCAGGTGGCTAAAATTGTGAAAGGTGTTTATCGTCCTATATATGACTGTAACAACCAGTTACGCTCAATTTTGGTTTCGTCGATTCCGTTTGGGTATTTGGATGCTAAAGATGCTCCTCGCATGGATACAACATCGTCGAGAATGTCTATAAAATATCAAAAATTATCAAACTTGACCACATGTCATCAGTCGCAACTTCGCACAAGACCTAAAAATCTACATGAAAACTGTTTTAAACCTTTTTACAAAGCGAATCTGAAAGAAGTTACAAAACGTTCACGTAAAAATAATGGATTTCTTTTTCCCCAACCTAATACTTCCATATAACGAAATGAACATGTAACAGTGAACATGTAACAGTGAAAATATTCGCTATGTAACAAAATAAGAAGTGATAGTCACTCTCTTGTGATGCTTGAATACAATCCTCTGTCTATTGAAAATGATCTTAAATGGTAATATGCTGTGAGTATATTAAAAATGCTTTACAAAACTTCTTTGGAGTGACTTATTCATATTAAGTGAACTCGTTATAGCGCCGTTTCAAAATAGTGAAACATTTGATGAGGTTTTATATCAATAGCTATAATTAGATGATATTGATATTTAGCACAAGAGATGATGATTCCACTGAATCCATTTATTATTTTGCACAAGAGATTATTTTGGTATTCATTAAGTTCACGTTCTTTAGTCTTGAGATTCCTAAGTTTGATACCACCCATTGTTGATGATGAACGTTGTGTATCTGCTTTCTACGTGAACAGTCAGGATAAATGCTTTATTTGCGAATAACCTAGGCAGTGTGGTGGATATTTTATAAGACATTTCAATTCAAATTAGGAATTCTATTTAAGAAGCGTTCTTTTAAATATAATAGGCTGTAAACTCCTATAGCAAGTGAGAAATGCAAAAAATTCTCAGGAACTACTCAAATATAGAATAAAGCACTACTGAAAACACCATATTTGGAACAGCGTCTTGGAACATATTTTCATTTCTCTCTGAAAAATGTAATCTTATAACTTAATCACAATTGTTTGTAAGCACAATTTAACGTCTGTGAGCTAATGTGAGAATATTTTAACATCCACTACGTATTATTACCCTCTTAAAAGACTTCTCATAAACAGAGAATCGCATTCAAGTGTCATAAGAGATTAAATTCGGAAAAATCCCAAGCACCCACTGCATTAGATTTGCATGCAAAAAGTAGAAGCGTTACTGCAAAACCCATTTCTTATTGTTTAATAGTGGCTAGAATCGAGCATGCAAGCTTTCTCTCCGAAACGCGTGCATAATTCCACAACTAAGTCATTCTTTGCCCAATTAGTTATATTTTACAGATTTCAAGCATTTTGTCTCTTGGGATATACTAATACAACCCAATATATATGTAATGTCCACTCATAAGCCTGGTAGAGTTGCTTAAACGCAGAAGCAGTTATTGTTCAAATGTTTATTCTTAAATCTTCGGCTCTTAATCTGTCCAATATTCTGCGTCAAGTCCAGCTGCTATAGTGCAGTGTTCCAATACATCTATGTGTGCTGTTGTTAATAAAAAATATCCATAAGTGTACTCTAATGAAAATAATAATAATAATAATAACTATTATTTCCGATTGTAAATCACAATCTTTGAAAACCAAATTATTTTTAAAAAATCTTGCAAATCAAACTGTTTTAAAAATCTAACAAATCCTGGTGTTTTTATGCAACGTCGAGAAAATCATATAATACGGGGATCATGGTTTTTTCTTCATTTTAAAAAAATCTAACAACGCTTTTATTATTTTCGGTTATAAATGCCCCCGTGTACAAAATAGCATTAGATGCATCATGTCTTTCTCTATTTTCTTAAAAACATACCAAATTGTTCCCTTTTAACAAATACTTTCATCTGCAAAATCCTAACCTAACATCTCAAGAAAACAGAATTATAAACTCGCATTAGGCTATCAATTGTGAAAGCATTAACAATCATCGGAACTTCCCTTCAAGTGTCGCCATCTCCTTGTCATAAGAGTGGAAGCGAAGCGTTTTTTTAGCGATACATTCTAACAATTCCAGAGCCGCTAATGTCCCGCCCACACACGGGTTGCACTTCATGGTTAGCATCCCGACAGGACGCTTCAGTGGCGGAGTGGTGCGTCAAGACAACAAAAGAAAAACCGATTGTCAAGACAGGAGACGAGGGCCAATTATCAAGAATTGTTTCAGATGTTAAAGGCTAATCGAGTAACTCTGCTCTTACGCACTATACTCTTGACCCTAAAAGAGAACTTGTTTCAGATTTCTTTTTTCCTCGGTTTCATGCACGAATTTTGCAGCGATTTCTTTGTTCTTTTCTAATTTGTCGACGCAAATTTGGGTATTGCTTTTTGCACAATTTTGGGCATAGTATAGAAATAAAAATGACGTCAGAAATTTAGAATGTTTATTTTATTTCGTTTCGTATCCAACTTGCCATTTTTGTTGAAACCTCTAAAGCTCTACCAAAGCCTTGTCAGTCTGAAGCATGACCGAATGACAAATGCAATAACTGAGCTGTGGGTAAGGCTCAGTGGGTGTTTTTGAAATTAAGTTGCAAGAACGCACTTTTTGCGGTCGAAGGTCATTGTTTTAAGCTCAGACACTGTTGAATAACGAGAAATAGAGGGTACTTCCCTCAAGCACATCTGCTGAGATAGATTTTTTGGAAATGTCGCGTTTTCTTTCTTATTAGAAATGAATATGGTGCACTATTTGAATATCATTCTTCTGTGTAACGACACGTGATGGCTGTTCGAAGGCCTTACTGCGGCCTTCGACTGTAAGCTATCACTACATACCACATGGGATGAGATTTACTATACAGTCACTGTTGGCACGATTTTTCATATTTGGCGATAAATAACATTTTTTGGCAACGCACCCTATTTCGACCCATTAGATCCGACTGCAGATGAGGGATTCCAACCAATCAGGCAATATTTTTTCAATATTATGTTTATTTTTAGACCTCGCTTGTGCAAAATGGCGAGATTTTTGGCGACTTTTTGAAAAAGTTGCCAGTAGTGACCGTATAGTAAATCTTTACCCACTGTTTTCGGTGTGATGAGATATCGAACCACTAACTTTCTAGAGATCAAAGCGATATATTTTCCTTGGAGACATGAATTGCTTGGATTTCTGCACATCATTTGAATATTTGTTGCTATATGTTTATTTCTTGGCATAAGTTTATGCTGACTGAAGCTGCTAAGCTTCTCTAATCCAGACCTTAATCAAGTGACAAGGTTGATACCTTGGCTCCTCTTTATGAACCTTCTCAGCCAGCATAATGGAGTAGTTTCAAACTTTCCTAAATTTCCATATGCATACGTAATTGTATGAATTATAATTTTACCTGTTGTTTCTGTTTAATTGTTTCAAAGACTGATTCGCAAAAAATTGTCAATTTGATTTCAAACATAAATCTGATAAAAAGAACGTTTTTGGCTATTTCAGCTGACAAGCTGCTTTAATTCACTAAAAAAATTAACCCATATATGCTCAATAACCAGGTAATACCTTAATCAAGAATACCTCCGCAGTATTTAAACTGCATATGAATTTCTAAGTCCCTTTAAACTGAGTCCATATTTCCCAAACTTTTTTCAAAGTTTATTATTTATTTATATTTATAATGAAATAAAATATATATTTCGGAATTGAAATTTTTTCTTAAAATATTAAGACAGCAGAAATTTTGAGTTTTTAAATATATGGTATTATCTAATGGACAATAAGCTTATGTATCCCCTAGGTTACCCTTGACTAATACTATTCGGATATAAAAATTCAACTATGAGGAAAGGGCATTTTAAATTAAAAAAAGTGTCTTTTTTTATTAAATCACCAGTAATTAGGCGTATTATCTGTGAGAGTTTTCTTCTTGCTGTTCAACTTTGCTCTTATACCTTCTCTTTGTGTTTATTTTAAAGTATTACTTAAAATACTCAACAAAAAGTCGTGAACTAGTAGGATGAAAATTTAACCATAATATATGAGACAGTTCCGAACACTTTATAAACATTTAAAAGAATATTTAGAGAATTATATGTTTTTGCTTCAGAACTTTTTACTCTTAAACAGTAAAAACTGCATAAATACTTAGAAGACTTTCATTTTAATTTAAATTCAAATATTATAAAATTTTACTGTAAAATTCTACATATATATCTGTTTATAATGTACATAAAATCGAAAAAAAAAATATGTAAATAGTAACAAAAATAAATATATTTAAGGGTCTGTAATGAAAGTTTCCCATGAGAGTCATCAATAGATTTTGGAAGAGGGGAAGAGTAAAAAATTGAGAAATACTTCAATTTTATATTCGGAACAATCTGAATAGAAAAAAACTGATTTAGAGTCACTGTAAATATGCTAACAAATTTACAATGTAATGCATATGACGAGTTCTTAATCATCACGTAGCAAAAGATTTACGATTCTATACATGTTTCTTACATATTTAATCTCCTTTTATTTACTTCTAAATTCAATAAGGAATTATAATTAAGACGTTTGTTTAATTCTAACGTCGACTTTGCTGTAAGTTAAACGTGATGATAAAAATTTAAATATTTGTTATAAATTTCGCTAAATTTTTTATTCCTTTTTTTACGAAATTAAGATAAAAAAAGAATAAAATCACGAATGTGGCAAAAAATGTAAGTTTCCATCCCAGAGAAGTTTTAAAAGAACAAAAAAAAAAAAAAAAAAAAAAAAAAAAGAACTTGATAAGGGTATTTTATGGGGGCATCCGAACAATAAGGAAGTGATTTAGTTGTTTTACATCCTGCACTCGTGTACTTTGTCTTTTAAGGTACATAAAAAAAGTTGTCATAAAAGGCGAAAAATTTTTGTTGGTTGGGATGGGTAAATGAAATAATGCTCAGTATTTACTTTCAGTTAGAAATTTAGGAAAACATTGAAAACATCCTTTTTTGTTATTATTCATGAAGTAATCTTGTGAATGCACGTTGTAATTAATGTGCCTGTTGAAATAAAAGCTATTGTCATCTTAATACATTATAATCACAATTTATAAATTAAGCTTGGTGGTATAAATGACTATAGAGCAACAGGCAAATCAAATCTTATATAAACTAAGCTGGCTTACAAATTTTTCCAAGAATATAAAGATCTTTATAAACTTATACATTGGAAAATTCGGTTTTAAGAAAAATTGGTTAATTAGATGTTAAAAAGTCAAATTGTTTTTAATAATTAATGTTGGGTCACGGCAGCTTGATGGGATAAAGCGTACTCATGACACAAAAGTATTTGACTCCTCATATAGCTGATAGAAGAATCCGTGGTAATATTGTGAGAGTCAGTTTTGTGTTCAATACTTAACTGGTTGAATACTTGCATGCCATAAAGAGAAGTGTGCCAGTTGTGACGTAGACTTCGTCACTTGACCGTGGTTCAAATGATTAGCAGCTTCGGTTGGCGGAAAAAGGTGGCAGAAAAAGCATGGGGCTGAGATTTACTGTACAGTCACCCTTAACGTGATTTTTCCACGTTTGGCGATAAATAACATTTTCTGGCAACCCAACCAATTGCGACTAATCAGATCCGACCAAAGATAAGGGATTCCGACAACCAGGCAACATTTTTCAATATTCTGTTTATTTTTAGACCTCGCTTGTGCAAAATGAAGAGATTTTTGGCGACTTTTTGAAAAAGTTGCCAAGGGTGACCGTGCACTAAATTTTTAGCAAACATATGAGTAATACCAACACATTATATTGTTTTTTTCATTATAAGCAACAAATAAAGTTATATAAGGAAGTATTAAATGGAAATTTACTTTAAGAAATACCACACGTTTTCCTGTTTTTACCTTTCGAATAAGTATCCTAACGCAATCCTTTCCGAGGTATGTCACAGTTACGGCGAAACTGTTGCCGCAACACTTTCCTTTTACTTCCGAATTATTTGTGATTTGCGCACCTGCGTTTTGTCGCCATCTTGATCTCTGCTTCCTCTTTTGTTTACCAATGCTATGTATTCTTCACCTTTTGCGTCACACAAGAGGTGAATCATCATTTACAGAAACTCTTTTATGTCCCCCTTCTATTGTAACAAGCTTTTTTTTTCTTTCACAACATATACAATTGCGATTCTTTCATTTTTTTGTTCATCATACTGTTGCTGTCAAAAGTCACGACAAAAATAAAGCAATAGTGAAACATTCCTAATAAAAATATATTTTCCCTAGAATGTTACTTTTAAGTTCAAAATTTTAATTTTTTTTTTAATTATGTTCGTTGTTTTTTAGTTATTATATGGTATACATATAATTTTCTATTAACTCATGATTACTAAATATGATATTATTTTTTACTATTTAATCTGTTCTGGGTAATACCATACTTTAGGGCGTCCTTTAGCGAACTTGGTGATTTTTTTGGCGTCATTCCTGTTCGTGCCAGTTACAATGCAAACAGATAACCAATCAGAGCCTCTACTGGATCTAAACCAATCAAAACCCGAGTTGGTTTTGCCCAACATGGCGATTAATCACGATCACAACTTGGCGAGAATCAAATGGGCACCCTAAACTATAGTCTAACATCTATTCTGTTTCAAAATGTTTTCCCATTGATATATATCAATTGTAAAACATTGATAGAAATAATTCAAAACCACACGCTAGGTCGATGGCTACAATGACTTAGAAATGGAAACTATGTGTTTTGTTCAATAGTGGAAACTAGGCGTTTTGTTTAATAGGAAAAATGTTTGTCACTTGCCCTTGTCGATACTGAAACAGGCAAATATTCATTGGATATGATAATGCAGTGAATATTTTTTGAGAGTAGGATCTTCATTCAAGAAATGATCTCTTTATTTGACCATAATTTAAAATTTCAAAGCAATTACTAAAATGTAACCACTTTGATCAGTAAAATTGATTGGTTTGTAGGGAATTGTGAGTGATACGATTTCGGCTGTCGTGTTTCTGGCGACCAAGTCTGATTTACAGCTATTCTTCATTATTTTGAAACACAGAAATTATAAGGTCAACACTTAAGTGCATATTCTCTTCTCTACGCAAAGTCATGTGACAACAAAAATGATCAGTTGAATATGCAAAATAAAAAATATATATACAACTACAAGTAGAAGATGCTCTCACAGCTGAAATCTATTGTAAAGCTGTCTTAAGCATCCGCCACATGATGCCTTCTGTGAGGACTTTTCCTAGAAAGTAAGCCGTATTCACCTGTCGCAAAGGAGGAAATCCGGAAAACTGCCAAGCATGCAGATGTGCATGCAGAGTCGCAACACCTATTCTCTATTGTTCGGTATGGGCTGGGATTTAGCTCGGAACATTCAACTCTGATGATCTCATTCTTACCTATAGCCGATGTTGAACCTATAAATACATACAATAATTGTCATATACAAAAGTTTGGTGGATTGTGGTACATAATCACACATTTATGAAAAAAAGTATCAATATTAAAAATGAGGTTATGGTGACCAGATGGAAAAGGATGTTACTCTAATGTCAAAAAAAAAAAAAAAAAAAAAAAAAAAAAAAAACTTCGCTTTTTATTCTTGATTCCAAGGAAGATCTTCATTTTGAGAGGATCCATTCACTTTCAACTTTTTAAGAATCCAATATTCCTCCTTTGGTATGGTGTGGAAGATTAAAAAGAAGGGTACCAGCTCAGATTGCTACCTCATCATCTGACTGATGTGCAAAGTTATGAAGCAGTATGATATAGACAAACAATGGAAAATTGAAAAATTATGTATACTTATACGTAAATTTTTAAAACTGTTCTTCACTTTTTTAATAATTTCACGTGAGCAATTTTTTAAGGGTTTAGGTTACCATATATATCCTTACCTTTTTATTAATATTTGTTTGCAATACATTTCTGAGTTACCGATTTCTTTTAAATGAAATGTCGCTAAATACAGCCAATCGCCGCTAAAACTTTTTCTACGGTTCAGCTATGTGGTCGACTCCTGAGTTGGCACCGCTCTCTCTGCATGGCATTAGTGGAAGGACGTTGTGACCACGTTCATTTTACTCCCCAGTTGCAATTAGTCAATGCAATGGATCTTCGGGTTGGGTTCAAATTATTAATTTTCATTAAATTATAAGGAACTATAATTTTCTATTTCATTCTCATTTGATGTTCCCATTCAAATTGTCCATAATAAATTTAAATGTTCCCATTTGTAAATGAGATTTTCAGTGCATTCTTAAATAATTAATATAAATTAGCATTTATTTTCATATAATTATGGTGCAATTCCTACAGAAATATTTTATAAGAATTACAAATTCTAATTTTTATACAGTTTTCTTTTTGAAACATTGCTTAGTTCGAAAAATAATCATTAGCATTTAATTAATAATATTCAGTTGGTAATATATAATCAATACAAAAATTTTATTACATTTATGTGAGTGACAATCAAAATAATTAGTATCCGATAATTTTCTTTATAGAAAATATTGTTTCCATAGTATTTAATTGTGAAATATAATACGTAATTTTTAACCATGAATAAAATAAATCTGCAAAATCTGATGCGTCAGATTTAATTTCTTTAAAATTTGGAATCATATATCATTGATTAAATTTTAAAGTAATGAAAAAATTATCTATAAAATAATAATTTGAATTTAACGGTTTTTTAAAAAAAAAGAGATCTGACTTTTACAATTCGTAAAAAAAAAAAAAAAGTTTAATTTAACCTGCATAAATGTATAAATTAATCCGCACTTGCAAGTTAATTCATTCGATAACTCTACAGCGTAAAATAGATTTCGAACTATTACCCACCATAGGAATCGAACTTACGAACTATTGTGCTAATCCTTTAACTTCAACTGTCTGTTAAACAATAAAAGATAAATGTTATGCTTCTATTTTTTTGTATTGACTTCAATCAAAGTGAGTGTTTGAGAGATTTTTGATTTTTTTCATTTGCGTCACGTGAGTGTGGCTCAACGTCCAGAACAACTGCTGAAAGTATACATATAGATATTAAATTGCTTTGTAACAGTCTTTGGTGAATAGATAATTCGCTACACAATTTCACAAACAGGCCAAATCAGTCTGCCCAAATAAGCTATATTTTCCAATAAATTTCAATAAAATATGTGTCAACAATGTGTTGCGCTACACCTTATTCCACAAACTCATTATATTTATTCGGGAATTTTACCGATTTCTCAGCATGAGTATATTATATCTCTGGTAGATAATTGTATCGCCTGAAACATAATTTCAAATTTAATGAGGTAGGTAAGATTAAGTTTCCATTTTGACCTATCAATTATTATTCCTACCGTGTAATTCATCCATTTCAATTCTTCGGATAAGTGTTCTTTCGCATCGTTGCAAAATATCTTCCTATATTGCATCTTCCACCGCAGCTTGGCTTTCCTTACCGTGGGCACATACGAAACGGATCCACATTTCAACATCTAGAGGTGTCCGTAATTGAAGTGGGTAAAGGAAAACCGCCGGATGTCGAAATCGATACGCCGTCATCTACGAATATTAACGCGTATCATTAGAGCCTGAAGCGTAACCAACAGAATTAAATTTATTCGATTCTAATCGCTTGCTTCCAATTATGCTGCAGAAGGTAAAAAATAAAAAAGAAAAGAATTGCTACGTGCGAGAAATAAGAAAAAATAATAAATTATGTTTGAAGATGCCGATTTATTTTCACGTTTAATTTATTAAAAAAATTGGAGAAAATGGAAGAGAAATAAATTTTTACAATGGAAATTTTTTAGCTTAAATTAGGTTATTGTGTTTTCAGATACATATTCCTGATGACCTAAGCCTCTAAACACAACTTAACTTCCTCATAATTTTGATTCACAGTCAAATAATAAGATCGATACCTAACTTCGCGCCTACTTTTTGAGTCACACCTGATCATGTTAAAAGGAGAGGCACATTGTGTACGACAGAACTTTCAAACTTGAAAAGATCCTCTCAGCATGATGGTCTTTAATTGAGTCGGATATTGAACCCATTTTTTTCTTTTTAGCGAGTGCATCTTACCTCTATTAGATACTGGCGAGTTTTTATGTGCGTAAGCTATCAATAATATGAAAAGATAAAGCTTACCCCATAAGTTTATTTCCTATATGGTTGTTCAGTAACTGATATAATAATCAAACTTTGTTGCAATCTTTGAATTCACGAAACGGTTACTTTGATGTCCGAAAGTCTTTGTAATGCGTTAGAACAACCGATGATTATTGCCTTATGTGAAAATATTGTACACGCAATGAAATATATTTTCATATTACAAAGAAAAATTACATAGATATGCTTCTAGAACTTACTTTGACAGATATGAACTAGGCACCCATCACGGATAGTAAAATAGACGAAGGCTATCGTTAGGCACTTAAAAAGCCTTCATGAATTGCGTTCTGTGAAAGTTTTTCTTAGGTAATGGATCTTATCCTAATTGAAAAGACACGGTAGACTCATAATAAACCAACTATGAGAGCGAAAGATCCAGGATCCGATATTAGTCACTGTTGAATAACACAACATGGTTGTTGCGCTTCTGTATGAATGTGTGTTGACGTATGTAAATGGAAATTTTCCAGGTTTTCTCCCTTTCGACTCATGAATGTGACTTACTTACAATAATAAGTCCTTATGGTAAGCAACGACATGGTGCATATTAAAATGAATCTACTACTGCCTTAGGAAGTTAAGCAGTCCACTAGACGGTGTAAAACCACACTCAAGGAGGATCAACGAGGATCAACGTAGTTGGAGGGTACTTTTCAGTGACAAAGGTAACGGGTTCGATCCATATCACTGTTAAATACTGATAGATTGATATTTATTTTCTGCCTTTTGCTTGCACATCAATTAAAGTGTATGGTTGGTAGTTTTCTCAGTTTCCTCCCTTTTGTCAAGCGAATATGGTCTAGCTAAAAAGTCTTTACAAATATATATATATATATATATATATATATATATATATATATATATATATATATATATATTACGAGTTTGAATAGAATCGCTCTGTATTACAGCATTTCTCTTTCAGTGCATAATAAAGACCTGAATATATTCGTGGATGATTTTGTCTCTTCAGGAAGGCAGCTGTTTGGCCAATCCAGCAGATGAAGCAGTTAAAAACAGCCATTCTTCCTTACATCCAAGCCTTGTCTATTTAATCCCCTGTCCCTCCCTCCTTCACGGTTTTGGACAGATTTTCCCTTTCGGCTTTTTTCCCTACAATAAGAGAACGGAAGGAGGGTAGGTAAAGTCTCGTGGGGAAAAGCAGATTGGGTTAGTTGGTAATCTGGGCCTGAACGAATTGCCGGACGGACAGGTGGATCAGAGATCTCGCTCAGGTGTATACGTTTTTTTTTTTTAGTTTCTATTTTTTATTCTATCATAGATGATGACACCTGCTGCTATTTTCTCCTCCCAACCCCTCTACATACTGTTAAAGAGGGAAATTGAAGAAGATTAACATGGAAATAATGACAGAAAATGGAAAGTGTTCTTTTTCTAATTTTTGTTTCACGTTTTAGTCGGCTACTTTCGGTTTTTATCAAACGATTTTTTTTCAGTAACTAATTTTATTTGTTCTTTTTTTCAGCGTCTCAGCAATGAGTAGAATAGCCTTAAGATTTATATTGTTCAAATATTTTTCCATGTTACTCATAATGCAATTAAAAAAATTGAAAAATTAGGAGAATTTTTTTAAACATACAAAATTTATAAAATTTAAATTTTTATTGAATTAACAATTTTTTTGTTTGTTTGCTTGATTATCTATGGTTATACTTTTTGCACATGACGTCTAATTCCAACTCATATCTATTATTCAAAGTGTATACTATGATATTCAAACATCCTCGTTTGGAGCGGGAATCGAACCATTTTCCTCGAATACTCAAATGAAATTGAATTACACACACAGATCATTATAACGCATATTAAATATTTACTGCAACAAACTGCATGTCAAAATTTAAAAAATTATTGTTTTTAGATCATATGTGATTTAAATCTACATAAATATGGCTTTTGAATTAATTTGAAAATATGCAAAATAACTAATTTCAGTTATATACATTTTTGTACTCCTTTATTTTAATGCCTAACAAGTAGTATTTTAAGTGGTTTAAGTATCTTTATATAAAATGTTTAAAACATTAACGTTTAGTAGTTTTCATTAAAAGTATTTTTGGAGAAAATGCGCTTTAGGCCCCCTCCTTGGCGTGATTTCAGAAACACCGATGCCATGGCGAAAATTCTACCGCTATTTCAAAGTGAAATTTAATTAGCGACCAATCAATTGGCTAAAACAAACGAATAATTATTGAGCATGCGCGAGAAAACGCTTCAAATTCGTGAGTTGGTGAAGTAGGGGACCTAAAGCGCAGATTAACCGTATTTTTAAATATTTTAAATGCAATTTTCAATGAAAAATTCAAATGCAATATTTTAAATAATTTTTAAAATTTTCGATTTGTGGGTTAGCTGATAACTTAATGCAAACAATATATAATTTTATCACCACAATATATTTGATAGTGCTTTGTGGATAGTCTAACAGCTCAAAGACGCTGTAAGGCATCTAAATACCCGCAACATCTCCCTTTCAATTTGACAGTTATATTCATGTGTGCCATAGAAATCCTTATGAAATCATCTATAGACAGACAGCACGTATCCAACTTCCATTTGCCTTTTAATAATTTGATTCAATTGTATTCAATCGTACAACTTTTTTGCTAGTCTAGCATTAACTATTTATCTAAAGTAAGAACCCTAAAGAACATATTTCATTATTAATTTATCATATAAATGTATTCACAATTGTTACAGAGATGAATGTCTGGTACGACTGAATTCAATAATTATTTTCATGCCACACCAGTTGAGAAATATTGGTCGGATCATATTTACTACTGTCACCCTTGGCACAATTTTTCCACATTTGGCGATAACTAACATTTTCTGGCAACCCATTTCTTCACACAGGCAATATTTTTCAATCAGATCTCGCTTGTGCAAAATGGCGAGATTTTGAAAAAGTTGCCAAGGGAGACCGTAAATTTTTGCCATATTGGTCCATCTGAAACTTTTAATATGCTTAAGCTGTCTTAGCACGATGATTTTTTGCTTTATCAAGCATAAATCCCACTAGTTTCCATTATAAGAACATCCCCTTTTCTTGGTTACCACTACGTTAAGATACGCTTTACTTTACTTGTTTACTTTTAAGTTATTACCTAATTTTCTTCATTCTTTCTACAGCTTATGAGGATAATTTACCAAACAAGAGTCAGTCTTTACTTACTCCAGAAAATGATGCAAAATGTAGTCGTAGCAACGTTATTCACGTAATTATTTCAAAGTACCATTGCTTAACACAGAAACGGCACGTGTATAGTGTTCGGTTACAGCTAAACCAGATAATTTCAACTGGTCTTGAGTAAGGGTTAATTTCCTTGTTTGTAGTAGTAAGCAGTTTATTATTTACTTTTCTTTCTTGTTTGTAGCTCTTACAGTAAAATATTATATTTATTTTTTAAACTAAAAGTTCTTGTAATTTTACAGATTGCTCGAAAAATTCTCATAACCTTTTATTATTTGCTGCATAGTTTAATTAAATCGAATCGTGATTATCCGAATTTATAGTTCCTCGTGTTTATCCATGTGTTTCAGGTTAGTTGTATTTCTTATTATGTGAAAAATTAACCAAGATTGACTAATGAATGATTAGGGCTCTTGTTTTCTGAAAATTTGATTCCCACTTTTATTAATTTTATTATATTAATATTATTTATACAGTTATAGAATTCATTTAAAATAATTCTCAAATAAATCAACCATATTGAAATGGTTTCACATTCTTATAATTGTCAATATTATTAAAGAAAATTTAGTGCCTAAACTAAATTTATTTTGTGTGCATAAGATTTAAAAAAAAAAAAAAAAAACATTCACTTTGTGTTGCGCTTCTTCTATTTTATCGTAATCTATATGTCATAAATTTAGGTAAAATAATTTATGATGATAACTTGTTTTATAAAATTTTAAAAAATGCATATGTTTTTCTGTTTAGTGTTGAGATTCAGTTATTTAATTATTATTTTTCTTCGCTATTCCAAGGACCAATTTTTTTAAACGTAACAATAAAATTTTGCAAATCTTTGCGCTAACTTCAAATTTATATTTTCTATTTTGTGTTATAAAAAATAAAAATCTATTTTAAAATTTTTCAGTGTGGTTAAGCATCTTTATAGCTGTAATACATGGAAATATTTTAAAAGGAATGTTAAATCTTTATTGTAATTTTTTTATTGATGTCAAGTGTGTACTTATACTTTAGTTTTATTGATCCTGAAATAAACCGTTTTGATCGTAAAAGAATTTCGTGATTTTAGGTTTTTTAATCTAAGAAAAATTGACATTTTCAAAAAGCAAATATAAAATTAAATCTGGCTTCACTTAAATTTTTTTAAGAAATCTTTATTTTAATCATACAGGCAACAGAATTTGTGTGTGTTACGTTGTGTTACCATAATCTTTTCCGTAAACGTGAGTTAAACAATTTATGATATTGATATATATATTTTACAGATACCATTGCCGCTTACTCTCTCTAGTGGTTAGCGTGCCTGATTGTGGATAGGGAGGTCTGGGTTCGAATCCCGGTTTGGGCATGGATGTACTTTCTCTCTCTTCTGTATTTGTCCTTTCCTTGTATGAACGGAGTGTGAATGGTTGCCTACCCTATAAACGTGTTCCTATGGCATGTGTGTACTGAGGAAGTCAGACTCCACACCCAATTGCGGTTCAGTTGAAAGAGTGGAGCAGCGCGCCCATTCTGCCAGTCTAACTGGCACTCGACAAAAAAAAAAAAAAAAAAAAAAAAAAAAACAGATACTATTTTTTTAAAGAAGGCCTGTGATTTCATTTAAATATAGAGAAAAATCAGTTTCTTAATTACTTTTCTAAATTTGAAAATTGCGCAAAAATTTATCTTTCCAGTTATAAATTGATTTGTAAAATTATTAAAAAAAATGTTAAACATCATTAGAAGAAAACAATTTTTAGGTTTAAAATCGCTTTTGATAGTTTATTCTGGCTTAGGTCTCAAAGTAATATTTCGTCCCATTATTGAGTTAAGTGTATAATTTTTCAGTTATTTGCAATTTATTCGTAACATTTGAGATTTAAAAAAAAATAAAACTAAAACAATGTGTTAATATTTACAGTAGATTTATGTTTTGATATTACGTGTATGAAGTAATATATACATCAATATTTATTTAAGTGAATTATGACACATTGTACATCTAATCTATCACTGATTTGATAACACCTTCAAAAATAGCTTGCAACTTGTGCCTTATCTAATAAGCTTTTCCATAGGCTTAAGCGCTAGGCGTCCGATAAGCTACATGTTTGCAACGTTTTTCTCACCTGTCGTAAGTCAATAATGTCGTATTATGTTTCGAGAGCACGTGTTTGCATAAGGCTCGTAAAAGTTAATATTTGTGTTTGAGGCGGCGAACGAGAATCTACATCGATGCAGGTTTGCAACATTATAAATTCGATTAGGTAAGACCGGCACGCTAATGCCAACTTAAGTAATGATTCCACCCATTTGCGGCAATCAAATGCAATGTTTATGCATGCAAAAGACAGCCAAATTTGTCCGGAATGCAGAAATTATTATTGTTTTTTTCCTTGTTTGTCGCGTTGATGATGGTAGAAGTAGTGCCAATGTAAAGGTCCTTTGGAAGCCAAATAAGCGAGACGAACACTGGGCCAGTAGGTCAGCAGGCCGTTCATTTAGGTCACTCCACTCACTTTAAAAAAGTGTCTGGCGTTCGAGCTCACGAGTAATTCTCGCCCAATTCCATCTTCACTTCAACCGTACTCCACTCGTTGAGAGGGAACCATTTCCTTTTACAGTTTTCACTGTGAAAATATCGTTTTCTTTTACTTAGTTTACATTTCTTTCTTTTTTTTATTCCCTCGAGCACGTGACGCTCATTTGCACATTTTTTTTACTTTCGAATTATCGTTAACAATCTTGCTTCTTTTATTTTTCTAAAACTTGTTGCCTTTTTATAATGTTTTATTCCTTTTCTAAACTGTTGCCAATATCAGAATAAAGAAAATAAATTATGTTGTTTTCTTACGTAATACTGGAATGAAATGAATAAAGAAAACATGAACATAAGTATGTTTTTTCTCCCTAAGTTATGCATGCACTACTTTAACACTTATATATAGCTTTTTTTTTAAATCCTTTTTTTATTTTACTCATTCACTCAAAATTCTTCATTGTTAAAAAACTAAAGACAAATTACAAAAAGAACTACCTTTGGTTTTTCTGTTTAGTATCCTTGCTTTATATGTAAAGGAATGAACGTACTTATTTAAAATGCATTTTTATATTAAGACGATTATTTTTAATTACTTATTCATTTGTAATCAAATTAATAATATTGCTGAAAATTTAAAAAGGAATTCAAATTTTTTTATATTATAATCCCCAATTTTAGATATTTATTTTTCAACATTTCTATTAGTTTCTTTCTCTATATTTTTAGTGTCATCATTTCATGGCTATAGAAATCGAACCAATTTTCATCCGTCCAAAAGGATATGAGTATTAAAAAAGATGAATCATTACAAATTATTTTCCAATGTTTCTAAAAATGTTAAATTTTTATTAGAATCTTTTATATACATGCATTTTTTATCATTAATAGGTAAAGGATTCAAATTTATTTAAAATTAATACATTTGATACTTTAAATGTATAATTGATATACCCATTACATGTTTTCCACATAAAAATAGTTTTCAAAACTTTTTCTTACTCCATATTTATTATTTTATCCACTCATTTTTCTCCAAAACTATTATAAGTAAATTGCATGTGATTTGCTTTCAAAGTTAAAGCAATAAATGCAGTTTTAAATTTTTGCTTCCTTTTCATGTAAATAAAAAAAAAAAAAACTACTTTATTTGCATACATATGAGTTCTTCTAAATTGAACGGAATTTGGAACTAGGATTATTATTACAAGAGGCTTACGTTCATTTTCTTTCCCAAATGTTCTGGAACTGATTTAAAAATAAATAGGAAATCTAAGCAAATAATCTTTTGGATAAAGAGTTTTACAACGGTCGGAAGACGGGATGTGACGTTTATCGGAATGGTCGCATACGTCATGTCCTACTTTCCCATCATTCGCAAATCCAGAACGCAAAATTGCAATCGGATTTCTTTGGATTTCATCCAACGTATATAGACGTAAAATATATACACACTTATATACAAAACTAATAATAACAAATGAGCTTTCACCGAATATCGTTTTGCTGTATTTGAGAATCAAAAAGCATTTCTTATCCCCCCCCCTTCCCATGAGATAACGATGAAAATCTTGTTGGATTCAGGGGAAAAAGAAAAAATACACGCTTATTCCAATTCCGTAAATATGGAAAACGATTATTTTTGGGAATAACATTTTGCGCGGCGTTGCGATCGTTGCCTAGCAACGGTTGCTCGTTTTCGTCTGCTGCGGCAGACTTCATCAGTTTCTACTTGGAAATGTTTTAAAACGACTCGTGTACCATGTTCTTGTAAAGCTCTTTCTTTTTTTCCATTTAAAGATGTTTATGTTATGGTTGGATTTCCTCTAATTTTGTCTTAGGCAATCAGTAAGTACACATTTTGAGAGATATTTTTTCTTGTAATCGAATATATTTTGTCTCGTGCGATATAAATATATATACACTTTTGTGTTGCATCCAGTATCAAAGGACATATTTTGCTCTGTGTGTGATCTGTATTATTAATATCCGAAATCTCTCTTAAATTTTTATTTTTTATTTTCTTAGGTTTTTGTTTCAATAATAGGCAAGTATGTTTTTGTTTAAAACTTTTTATACTAAAAGAAATATTCTAATTGAAAAAATTTTACAAAGAAAATATTTGCTGATCGATTTAGTTTCTATATATCCGAGTATAATATTTTTCTAGTTACTTTTAAAAATTATGAAATTGTTTTCATCATAGTATTTAAAATTAAGCTTCTCAATACTTCTTTTCCTCCAATTCGCTCTCTCTTTTTTATTATTTACAATCTACAAATCCCGGATTTGATAATCTGTCTGGTATAATGTCTCGTTGTTGACATTGAATTTTATTATGAATACTTTTTCATATAATTATTATAAATTTATAGTGAGATATTGTGAAATAGTGTTTTTATAACTTTTTATATGAGTGCAGTGATATTTAATTGTATTTTAAAAAAAATTTCTTGTGAATATCATGTTTAATTTTAGTTCGTAAATTGATTTGGAATTTATCTGCAACAGTTTAGAATTCCTTTTAATAAAAAATATTATAAAAGCAAGTTTTTACTTATTTAACATTTGAAAGTAAAACAGATATATTTAAGTTGTGTTAACGACAATTGAACTTAAAAAACTCATATTTATTTCGATTATTTTAATGTTATTTAACACCTGTGTTAACATTATTGTTTATATTATTATGTAATTATTTTTACTAAATAAAATAACAATTGTTTTCTAACTGTATAAAAAGAGTGTTTACATTGTATTGGCATACAAATAACAGGTTGGCAATATCAAGTTTATTTTTTTTTTTTTTATAAAGAAAGCTATAATTTTATTTTAAACAATATTTTTAGCATTTTTATACCTCAATAAATTTTTATGTTATTTCTTAAATAGTATGCAATTTTTATATCAATTGTAATATTATGTATAAAATATGTTATTATTTTTTGTAAGATATTCATAAAAAAATTATGTTTTTCACTCTAATTCACAAATATGTTTAGTATACAAGCATAGATACTTTATGAATTGTAAATTAAACCTTAGTTATTGTTATTCAGCGAAAAAAATTTGATTTCTTCCAATAAAAACTATAAAACAATAGGATATAATGTATAACTTCATACATATAATATTAAAATAAAAAATTTATAACTATACAATAAATATCATTTGCATCAAATTAAAATTTGACTATATTTGAGATTTAATTTGGTATTGTTGTAAATTGATTATGTTATGTATCTAAGCATTTATTGGTTTAATTTATCGAAATTTTTTTATTTAACTATTAGATATTTAAAATTAAAGAAAAGTAATCTGATTTATAACTACTCAATATTTATAAACAAGAATATTGAACAAACATTTTTATATTTATTTCTGTTATAAATTCTAATTATCTGAAAAAATAATTATAATTGTGGAAGTAGCATGATAAAATGTTTATTTTGCTTTTAATTTACAAGAAACTTAATTGGACCGATATCAGCAATTCAAAGTGAATTCTAAATACTACAAATGTTCATGCTAGAAGTAGGAATCAAACCTATGAGCTGTATTTTTGAACATTATCTTTATATTTATATATTTGAAATTATGACCAATATTAACCATTGACGTACATCTCAATTAATTTATTATTTTAACAATAAAAGAAATAAAAATTATAAAATATTCTGTGGAAAATGAGTTAAGCTATAAACGTTA
>JAPDSC010109979.1:0-13681 GCA_026290005.1 Latrodectus geometricus | reverse complement strand
ATTTCTATTCAATTAAACTATTATTGTTAAATAACTAATAACTTCTGCCCTTGCTCAGCTGCCTGCCTTTGAACAAACATAACAGTAATTTGCAATATTAAGTCAGAGTTGCTTAAGAGAAGCAAATAATGGTACTTCACTCATTATGTTCCCTCACGTTTTTGGTTAATAGCTAAGGCACTTAGTATGATAGAATCAGCCACCTAAATTTGTTTTGATGGCCAGGAACATCTGGAAATGCTTAACTGGTGCGAACAAATGTGGAAAAAATAGTCAATGTAAAACTCTTAAAATACCATCTGAAATAAACGTTAGAGTAGGAATTAATTAGTGCATTATTTCATAATCAACATAAATCGAAATACTTCAAAATGTTTAAAAAATTAACATTATATTCTTCATTCAAAACAATTTATTAAACATTTAAGAGACAGAGATTTAGTTTCAAATTTATATTGTCTTTATTTTTCTTTATCTTACGCATTTGTAACTTTGTAGTACTTAAGAAAAAAATTAAAATACTATGCATAGTTATAGGAATTTTACTTTAATTTTTGATAAATGTTTTGCATAGTTGATATTAGTTATATCTGTGTAATTTCATTTTTAGAGAAATAACTACCATAATTCTCTAGATAATGATATAAAGTTAATATTTGTTTCTAATTCAGACATATATGCAAACGAGTGACGTAATATTGGTTTGGGGAAAAAGTAATCCATTATTTATTCGGTAGACGTCTGTAGTGATCAAAATCTCGTGAGGTATCTATCAAACAATTTCAGATTTAGGCTCGTTGGAAAGGTGACATTTGACACTAAAATATCCTCTTGTGGTTTTTTGTTTGATTAATTCAGTTACGAGTACAAGGTTTTAAAAATGGAAGACAACAAACAGAAAATGCGATACATTTTCGTTTTTCTCTTGTAACGGTGAAAAAGATTGCCGGGTGGCTAAAATTGTGAAAGGTGTTTATCGTCCTATATAAGACTGTAACAACCAGTTACGTACAATTTTTGTTTCGTCGATTTCGTTCGGGTATTTTTGATGTTAGAGATGCACCTCGCATGTGGATACAGCATCGTCAAAAATGTCTATAAATATCAAAAATGACCGAAGTTAACCGCATGTCAGCAGTCGTAACGCGCAAGACCTAAAATTCTACATGGAAGCTGTTTTAAACCTTTTTACAAAGTGAATCCAAAACAAGTTACATAAAGTTCACGTAAAAATAATGGATTTCTTTTTCCCCAACCTAATATTATTTTTAAACTTGGGATCTTCATTAAACACTTCCCCTATATGCATCTCTTCTGAAATGAATGTTTATAAAATAAGATTATATTCCGTTTTTTGTTAATGTCAAACATATTGAACATGTATCTTACTTTAATTTCTACCAACATTATTGTTAATGAAATAACCCTTCAAATTTTTTTTATTTATATTTTCAATTATTTCTCGAAAATATATTTTTTCTAGATATTCGCGATCAGTATCATTCTTCAAACATATAAAACAGTGATACTTGCCGTAAATTTGTCTTTTTTCAATTTTTATTGGAGATGTTGCTTAGATTTGTTTTGCTCACCATTTATAAACTATTTTCCAAATACTATATTAGTATGTGATTTTAATTTTAACTATCTTAGTACCAAAGGTACTGCATTGACTAACGAATAATTGTTTTTTACCTAAATAATGGAAAAGCAGAATTCTAACTAAATGAAGAATAATATTAATCACTATTTTCCAATAATGAAGAGTTTGTTTTCTGTTCATGTGTTATTTGTGCAAGAAATATTTTTTTTACAAACATACTGATTTGTATGTAACTGGAGCCTCAACTTTTCACAAACCTTTAATCATTTTACTTTATTTTTTGTACAATACTTACTTTTTAATTATCAAGAATTGAAATTGTTTCAATTTTATTTGCTGTATTGTCTCATAAGAAATTTTATTCTGAATGAACAAACTTTTTAAGCATGGAATCCAGTCTAAAAAATGCACTGAATAAAATCCATGATTTGTTCATAAAAATATGATTTGATTAACTTTTAATATTTACTAACAGTTGGAAATTAATCTTCCTTTTGAGCAATTCATTATTTTATAAATTAAAAGTGTGTTAATTCATTGATGAAATAATTTTGCTTGAAAATATCTGCTAAAGATTAGGATTTTATGAAAATTATAACTTATTTCGATTGCCTTGTCTTCCTTAAATTTTCAAAGTTTTCTACAATATAAGGATAATTCAGAAGCTTCCTCTTAAGGCACTTATATATCATTACAATATCATTTATACAACAATATCATTTACAACACCTAAAAAGGTATTTCAGATTAATCAGATTATTTCTAAAACAAAAACAATTTTAGCATTATATAATTATTATATTTTTTAAAAAAAATATGTAATAAATATTTTCAAATTATAAATTGAAATATGAATTTTTTTATAATTAAACCAAAATATGTATTAATATTAATTTCAAATAATCTCTATGTTTTTAAATTTACAACTTGGAATCTAATTTTATGCAAATCAGATCAGAAAACGAAATAATTCCCTGATTTAATATTAAAATAATGAAAGTTGTTAAATAATACTTGATTGTATATATATGTAAACTATATTGAATATATAGTTTAAGAGAATCTAGGTGATCTAGCAGTACTACGAAAAAAGGTATTGAAATAGACTAACTTTCCGATAAAAAGGATCAGTAATCCAGGAAAATTGAAAATGAAATTAGAAATTTATATGAAAGGATCGCACAGAGAATTATTATAAATAAAAGTTAGCCACATTTTTATGTTAAAGATTTTCCTTTGCATTATGCTATTCTATAAAGAATTCCGTTTGATTGCAGTTTTAAATTTATGAACTTTGATTAATAATATCTCAGTCAAAGTATTTAAAAAATAAATGATTTCAAATGTATTGCAATGTATGTGAAGAAATGTAATACCTTTACTAATAATTGAGCTGTAAATAGGGAATACTTCAAAAACATTTCCAAAAATGAATAGTCGAAACTCAAATATTTTTATGGATTGAATTAATTCATTTTTATATAAACTATACATTTCCATCATAAATTAAAAAAAAAAATTTTTGATGAATGAATTGAAATTTTATTTCTTTCATAATATTTTAAAGTTATATTGTACACATTGTTAAAGTCATATGAAAATAAAATAAATTCATGATGACAAATCATGTAATAAAAGAAATAAATAAAATTTTTACTGTCGTGCAGTCATTTTTATTATTTATATTACTTTTTTTATAAAAAAACAACTACCACCGTTTTTTACATACGTTATGTAGATTAGTTTAAAATATTCTAAAAAGAGCTTAATGCTGGCAGTAGAAATATTTATTTAAAAAGACATCCTGAAAAATTTCAGTAGTTTTAGTTGAATCACTTTAAATTTATTAAGAATTCACTTATTTATAGTCAGATATTGAAGGTAAATAACCAAATACATTTATATGATGTATAAATATTGAATACATAAAAAGTGCATACTATTAATACATTCAATAAATGCCTGTAAGATAAACAAAATATTTTGCATTTTCGAAATTTCTGAACAGACTAAGCTAAGCTATTTGATAAAAATGTATGAGTCAAATTTATATTTTTGTGGAAAGCGATACTAATTTTTATGGATATAAATATATGTGGCATTTTTATAAATTATTAAATAAAAGATCAATTCATACAGATAATAGTTCATATGTATCATTTCTTTAGAAACATTACTTTAACTCTCTTATGCTTATTGATCATTACACTTGTTTAAATTATAATAATTTAAATTTCTGCAGCCTAGATGAGTTTCAAATGGATATAAATTAATCTTTTACAAAATCGCAGTTTATCTTAGCCCTAGCATAATTCAATGTTATAAAATTTTAAATAGAAAAAATTAAAATATTTTTACCAAATCTTTAAAATCATGCTATCATATATACATTATCCTCTAGGCTTTACTATGTACACAATTTTAAAACTTGCAGAATTAAATATAATTTTTGCAGTGATGGTATGTAAGTGAATGCTATATCTTAACTTCGTCAACTTTTTTTTTCGTAACTTTCATTTTTCATATATTTATTTTTTTATATTTTGAGGTTATAAATATCTTCTTTTATAATTTAAATTTTTCATACATAACTGTCTTTACCAAATAAACAAATAAATTCCTTTCATGTTTAATTGTATTCTAAAGATTATTGTAGATTAAGTCCTTTTCCAGATTAATCTTTCGCTTAAAAAACTGAACTTAAAATTTTTATTTATTTTTATTCCTAAGAGAAAAAAATCTGTAAAATCTGTAACAGTAACACATATAACATCTCATTAATATTATTTTAAAAATTATGTGTGTAGAAAATATGACAGAAACAATTTTAGAATTTTACAATACCATTTCTTTTAAAAGTATAAATTTATTAAAAATAAACAAAATTATAAAATGTTTAACCAAACACTTACAATAGTTATTATATCAGGACAATTATCATTGGATTTATGAAAATACTTTTTCTTAACAGAGATATTACACTAAAATATAATATTAATATTTACAATTAATCTAACAAACATTTATTTTAAAATGAAGAACTAACCAAAAAGGTTTTTAATTTAAAAATGATACAAAAGTAAATAAATCAATTAAACCATAACCTCTTGCACTTGGTTTTACATGTTGAGAAGAAATTACATTTTATTTCTAAATCTAGAGCTAAAAAAATATGATAAGAGATATTTCATCAATGTTCTTTATAAGTAAAAATATATTATTTGGTGCATAACGTACAAGATTTTTCACATAGAGCACAAATTTTTATTAAATTGAAGCAAAGATTGCCATAGCTTCCCAAAATTTGGTATGATAGAGAAGAGAACTATTCCCGAAAGAAGGTCAGAAGATTTGACACTTGTCAAAAAAAGTTGCAAAAGCTTCCGAACCACATGTCACAAGTGATTCTTCATACATATGAAAAATTGAAATGCTGCAGCTGCATTGCTGAGACAAGACGATGAACAAATATATCATTTTATCGGAAATCATCTAAAATATTTCTTATAAGAATAAGATTTCCTGATACTAAAGTTGAGATTTTGTTAATGATTTATTGAACTAAAACATTCCAGCTGAACTCCTTGTTTTTATTTTTTTATACTGCAATAAAAAATCATTCATTTTAAGCCTTTATAATTTAAACTATGGATATCTTGCCTTTTATTATTGAAATATAATTAATATTTAAGTGGCAATGTATATTAGTAACTTTATAACTAAGTACTAAGCGATTTTTTTTTCAATAAAATATTTGTAATCTCAATTTAATAGTTATTGAATTTCAGAATATCTCTCTGATAATTGAATTTTACTTAGAAAATTGTACGAAGAATTATCAATGAATATTTATTTAATAAATCATTCAGCAATATGGAGAAATTAAAGTTCAAATTTACAACACTTAAAAATAAGAAAATTAAGTTATTACAAAATAATAATGTAAATTGAAGAAATTTATACATACAAAATAAAAAATTTTAATACTAATCATATTTTATTGTCTATTTAATTTCTTTTTAACTCATAGTATTCTAGAACTACAGTTTATCTTTCACGAAGATAATGCAATAAACTACTAGTAAAAATTCATGAATAAATTACTTTTATGTAAAACTTTTACATTTGCAAATATTTCGTAAAATTTTGCAAATACATTAAAAATAAATGTGTTAGAGGTATGTAAAGCATGTTTTTATGAAGGAAAATTTGAAATATTTATTTTATGATTTGAAATATTTAAAAATGATTTTAATCTTTATAATAATGGAGCAAATTGCTTACAATTACATTAATAAAGTACAAAGTATGTGTATGAACTAAATTTTACTTATTAATATTCTGTGATTTTAAAATAAGTACACTGAAACATATACTGCATAATTTTGTGAAATATTCAAAAAAGAAGCTATTGTATAAAGTTTTATGTAAAAAAGGGAGATTAATAAAGTTAATCCCAACTGACACTAAAATTATGTGTTGATAAAAAACTGATTTAGCTTTTTCACTTAAAAATTAATTTTCTTCAGTTGATAAACTATTCCAAAATTATACTATTAAAATGAAAATTTCTCTCGAAAATGTTCATTATATGATTTCATAATGAAATGCTTCAAAACAATAATAAAGAAATCAACTCTTTTTGAGTAAGGAAAGGTAATACAACGATAAGAATGTTTATCCAATATTAACTTAATTACGTTATGAAAGTATTAGAAGGATAATTTTTCTCAAGCCAAGTAATTTTTTATTTAACTATAATAAATCATTTATCTATTGACAAGCATATGATTATGATAACTAACAAGGCTTTAAAAATTCCATACATGTAATTAACATTAATCAATTAAAGAGGCTTAAGAACAAAAATTAAAAAAAGATATATGATTACATAAAATTTTTAAAAAATTTTAAATTGGCTGTCCCTAATTAATATAAAATTTATGAAAAAAGAAATTGATATTTATAGATATGAATAAAGATAAAAAAATATAATGTGCCCACACACAATCATCAAAAAAACAAATTATTTCATACTACAATTGTTTTAATCTTTTAAAAATTATCCATTTAATAATAAACTTTACTTTATGGATTTTCTGTAAATTTAATAGAGTTATCGAAATTTGTTAAGGCAATATTCTTTCACTTTTAATAACAGCCAATTTTTTGACAAGAAAAATATATTCTATCATTAAGATTTATCTCATAAGAATCTTTATTTTGTTCATATTAAATGGACTCCATATTTGAAATTATTAAAAAAATATTGCAAAGCAAATGTAAAATTTAAATTGAAGTTCAGAATCATAATAATTGTCTATTTTCATTTCATGCTAGATCATAATTTATTTAAAAGCTTAGAAATATTTGAATCTTGAGACTTTGTATTGTAAAAGTGCAAATAAAGAAATTATCATCAAAACATTTATAATGTGTAATGACGAATCACTTCAAAAATACATTACATAAAAATTCCAACGTTTTAATCACATAACGATACAGTGCTTTTTTATGAAGCATATTTACTAATTGAATGCTATGTTAAACATTCATTACTTATATTATATACATGTAAAACACTTATTACTTAATATCAATATTTTCCTTTAAATCATGCACTGTTTTGATAATTCTGTTTATTCGTTAGTTGCATGAAAGTTTCTACATGTTTGCTTATGTGTAGTTTTGAATGTGATCCCTTAGTAGCATGCGCAATACTTCTCTTTAATTACTTCATATATTCATTTAGTTAATACCAAATAATCATAATATATCTTATTTTCAGCAAGAATCATAACATTTTCTATTCGTTTAGGTATTCCACATCCGACAGTAACATGGTGGAGAGAATCAGTTCTGGTCGATGAGACATTTTCTCAGACAACTCAAGGTTATGTCCGGAATGAGCTAGCACTTCCGAAATTGCATCGAAATGATCTAATGATGACATATTCTTGTCAAGCAACCAACACAAATCTGACTGTCCCCATTACGGCATCAGTCACAATAGATATAAATTGTAAGTACATTTTATTTTTTATGTGCTCTGTATTTTTGCTTACAAAATGTCGAGAAGTTCTTGATTTAAATCTATTGGTTATATAATAGATTCACTAAGTTAATATTTTAAATTTGGAATTAATTTGACCTCTTTTATGTTAAATAAATACAATATGTCAAACAACATATTAAAAATATTGCACAATAAGCACAAAGATATTTATAGCGAATCATTTCTAACAATTAAGGAAAGCTATAAATAATATAATAAGATTAGAAATAAATTATTCTTTTTGAAGTAAATTACAAATGGGCAGAAATAAATTAAAGAAATTTATGAAAGAATCAAATCGATTCTTTTTCACGATTCGATTCATTTGCGCAAATAAATATAAATTATTTAACATTACAGGTAAATAATTGATTGTGATTAAGATTGGATCGCATGGATTTTATTAAATAATATGCGTGAATTGCATCTATTTAAATTTATGTACATCGTCTTTTACTGCAGTATATATTATGATAACAATAAATGTAGGTAAAAATTAAGGATTGAGTATGGTGTGTAAAATATATATTTAAAATAATAATTATTCAATTATATATTGATATATAATTATATATTGTGTCTGTGTGTAAGAGAAATAAGATCGAAACGTACTGTTGGAAATATAGACAGAAAGTACAAACTATAAATATACCTTGTAGCTTATTAAAAAAAGATCAGAATCAAAATCCAAGATAACTTCAAATGATAAAATGCATATCATTCATCCAAATGTTCTGAAAAGAAATATTTTCAAAACAAATTCCAAATAAATACCATAAAAATATGTCTAAGTCAACTTTTTAAGGAGTTTTACTAAAATGATTTCACAAAATTTGCAGAAAAAAATAGTTAATCATCTTTAATCTATCACCATAAACTTTTATGCAAAGAAGGTGTTATTAAATGGATTCAGATGTGCATTGATTGGAAAAACTTTCTTATAACCATTAAGACTGTCTAAATTGAAGAGAAACGTTTCAGTTTAGACATACCTAATGGTTTTAATCACTACTGCTGTGAGAAAAAGCATGGTTTCCTTTAGAAATGAATTTAAGGGAGGTTTTGGTGCGTTTTGGACTGGAAGTTTTTAATGGGAAATTGATTTAGTTCTCAACCCAAAAAAAATGAATTTTTAAACAGATATACATAAATATCAGAACAACTTCGTTTAGCATCTTTTTTCAGGTTTAAACTTCATTATCTAGTCAGCTTTCTCTGCATCTCTTAAGTTAAATTAATGTGATTTGAACAAAATAAAATAAATGTTTTGAACTTGCGACTGAATTTTCTTGATTTAAATGTAAATAAAATTTTATAGACTTATCACCAATATGTTCATAATATTGAAAGTAAAATTCAACTTAAAAAGATTTTATTAACTCTATTTCAGAAACATAAAATGATGTTAAATATAAATTATGTAGAATGTCTAGTAAATATATGCCAAGAAGGATAAAAAAAATATCTGTTAAATGGTAGTGCAACAGATTATTAATTATCGTTGCAACGTCCTTTAAACTTAAGTAACAGTCATTAACATCCAAAAATGATGTCTATAAGTCATCTGGCTAGATGTGTCTGGCCCTTTTCTTTTGAACTTTATAATGAATGATTCATTGGAAAACTTGAACAGATTTAAATGTTAGAAAATTGCTTTCGTAAATGATTTACTCAGAATTCTTCAATGCAGGAATTTTCTCGACTTATACAGTATTATTCAAAATATTCTTGATTTTATTCATAACTGGGCACAACATTGAGCTAGAATTCCATCATACGAAATGCAAATTAAGGATAATTCATGAAAAGCTTAACAATGTTGTCACTATCAATCTTATTAAAGGTGACCATTACTTGGAAGTTGTTAATCACATTAAATATCTTGCTGTTGTTGTCAATAATAAACTTTACTGGAAGTAACATTTGAAATACCTTTTATTTAAGATTAACATCCTTACAACTGCATTATATAAAATTTGCAATAACAGTCATGATTTGTAAATTTTTTATAATTCAAAATTGCAAAATAGATTTATAAGCAAGGTATTTTTCTGATTATTCTTCGTTTACCGCGAATTAAAGGAGACTATTTAAAGAACTTATCAGTAAAATGCAAAGAATATTGTTCTTATGCATTGGTAGAAAATGTAGGCAATCATTTATGATATTTTCTTTATTCTTTCTCTTTTAATAAAGAATCTCAATTGACATTGTGACACTTTTTCTAACCATTTAAATGATAACTTGAATTGTCCATCCCTAATTCATCCATCAACAAGATCACTTGCTCCTCTTACCTTATTGAATAACATTAAGAAAGAAGACTACGATTTTACTTGCTTCTAAGATTTGAGTAAGAATGGAAACATTGGAAATTTCTAACATATGTTTTCAAAATTGTTTTTAATGAGTCATCACATATGTACCGTATCTGTTCTATCTTCCAAGCGGAATTACTCTGCATTTATATTTCTGTTAAATATGCCATAAATAAATCTTAAAATTGCAGTATTTTAATTTCAACCCTCCTAATTCTGAAAGATGTAACAAGGTATGAAACCTCATTGTAGAAATCCAGACTTCTATTCACATGTGCAATATTATAAGAATATTTCCTTCACTTTTTACATGTTCAGGGCCATAGGGGTGTGTATGGCAAATTAAGTATTGACTTCCTGACCGTATCTTCTCAATTACTTAAATTTAAACTAAATACCAGTATTCCCAAGACTTTTATTTTAAATCCTTTGCCCAAATGAATATCTCACAGATTTGAACAGAGGTTTTGTTTTCTATGACAACTGTTAAGAGACTAAATATTTTTTCCTTCAGTTTTCTGCATAATTAAGAACCATTCATTCCATACTGACTTTAAAATCACTCAATTTTCGACCGGGCATTGGAAATTCAACAGATATCTCTGTCGTTTCCATACCAAAAATAATAGCATGTGCATTTGTACTTCTGAGATTGATAAACCTTCTCAAATTCTTCTTGAACGTCCTTTTGTTTTACAAGAAAGGGAACGCAACGAAAAATAAATGGTCTTCTATTTTGTCGGAATTATTGAAGAAAGAGACATTTGCATTTTTAAAAAATATGTCAATCCGGCAATTTAATTCCTCCTAATTTCTTTATCTTGTTTTTTACCTCTCTTTTTTTATTTTCTATTTTGATTTTTAGTGTATTGTTTAATCTTTAAGTTGTTATGTACTATCAAAGTTGTACCTTTGAGTTCAGTGCGATATTTCTTGGTTTTGATGTGATATATTTTCACAAGGATTACACGATATTTCTTCATAGGGCGATATTTTTGATTTTGCAAATAAAAAAAATACAATTATAACCATTGTTAATATTATAGAGATAAATTGCTGCTTTCAAACAAGCATTTTATTTAGTTTCAAATATATTGAATATTTCTAGGCTATATATCTATATATATATATATATATATATATATATATATATATATATATATATATATATATATATATATATAATTATCATATTCTATTTAACATCAAAATACTTATAATATATTTTAAAAACACTTTTCTGGTTTTGTTGGGTTGTTAAAACCAAATGCATTTTTCCTAAAATTCAGATCTTTTAAAAATTTTATTAAAAAAGAAAACTTTATTCTTATATTTTTATACCATAAGAATGCATAAGTTAGACTTTACAATATGAGCTAAATAAGCGATAAAAATCCTAGCCCTATTGTGTATGTAAAAAAATAAATAAATAAATTATTGTGTTTGTAAATACATGTAACAAACACCATTAATAATTTTTAATAAGTTGTAGAATTGTAACGATATTCCCATATTTAAAGCGTAGATAATTGCTTCATTACTACTCCTGTATTTAAGGGTTTTATATTGATGAATCATGTAAAAGAAAAAAATGAGCATTTTAGTGGAAACTGATTTATTAAACTATATTAATCTTATTCTTTCAATACTAATTTTAAAAATGTGTTAATATTTTCAGATTCAAGTGAAAGATAATATGAAAATATATAATACTTTTCAAATATTAAAGCTATTACTAACTTTTTTCTTTGAAACTATCAAAATTAAAACTTTTATTTTCAAAAATACAAGACATAATTATAGAAACAAATTTATTTACCATACAATTTGTATTAGACTCTTTTTCCGTATGGCTGTCTTTCTTAACTCAAAGTAATTAAGCTCAGACATCTTATTTATGTATGTATATAGATAAATAAAATTAAGTCTTCCTTAACTTTTGCACAAATTATTTTTATGCACTTAATAGAAATCATTAAAGGAACAGAATATTGTTAAAGTTATTTAAAATGCTAAAAAAAAAATTACGGTATCTAACATAAATTAGATTAATAATTTAAAATAGCTTACGCTAATAATTAATTAAGACTTAATATTTTCTAAAGATGATGCTGAATTTCATTTTAATTTGAATGTTTACTCTATTTTAAATTAGTATGAATTGGCACTTTAAACATCATATTTAAATTTTTGCTTGATATCATAAATGCCTTTACTATAAATCTTTTGTACGAAAGCTCTGTTGGAAATTGAGATCAAATTCGCGTAATTTGAGTCAAATTATGAATTTTAATATAAATAAATTATAATAAAAGAGGCTTTTATGTTGTATAACTCTTCCATTAGCAAATAGTTAGGAATTAATATTTAAGTAGTAAATTATTCAGTCTTTGATTGTAAACTTTTAAATAGCTGTTGAATAAATATTTCATTAGATTCATTACACGCATGAATACCAATAAATTTGTACAATTAATTCAATAAAAATGAAATGTAAGTAAAGTTATCTTAGGTAGTTTATGAAACTATATTTGAGTTATAAGATTTATTTCCAATTATAAGGGAGTCATCATAGACTTATATTTCAATATTATTTTGAAATAGAAAATTTATATTTGAAAGAATGCATTTTTGTTAAAAATGTAATTAGAATATATATTTCATAATTAGAAGAACATTATTTTAAGTAAGAATTTTACAGAAGAATAAATTTTATTTTATTCATAAGAATACGACATATGTGTAAATTAACACAAAATAATGAATTAAATATCGTTTTGTGTTTAAAGGCCAACGACAAATTATTGAACGCTAGACATTTATTATAGATTATATAAAATATGTATTTATTTATTCAAGTGAACAATATTTTGCAAGGTTCCTTCTTTACTACCAGATGTATCATAAATCTTGTCCCCAAGTTTAAAAATTACTATTTTTGTAAAAAAAAGGGTGATAAATTTAACATAGACCCTTTTGTTTTATAAAGGTTATTTCAAAAAGACAAGAGGTATGTGATTTAAATTTTCAGTTGCTTCCTCGTATTTAATATGGATGTATTTGAATAACAATAAATATAATAAACATGTATTTGAAATTTTATCACTGTCATTAGTATTTAATATTTTTCAGAATGTTTAATACTCTATTAAATAATTATAGTAAATTAACAAGTGCATTCATCCCTAAATTTTCCGGCTACTCTGTCTAGTGGATAGCGTACCTGACTACAGATGAGGAGGAATTGGGTTTGAATCCCGGCTTGGGCACGGATGTACTTTCTCTCTCTCTCTCTCTGTTTCTTGTCCTTTCCTCAGATAATGGATGAATGTGGTCCACCCTATAATCGGGTTTATGGTGGTGTGACGTGGGTAATGCTACTCACCTCCATCACTTGGTTCACAGGCGCCCACAGGGTAACGATAAATGAGTAGCAGTTTTTGGCTTTATTGTGTCGAAGGGTTAATTACCCAAAAGCCCGTCATTAAAAAAATCATCAATCAAAAATTTAGTGTTGGTACCATAGTGTGGCCTTATTTCCTTATCAAAAATTATAAAATATATCAACACCAAAATTATTAAACAAGTCTTCTAGTATAAAATATTTATAATTCTATAATCTGTATATAAAACATTTATAAACCTATAAATATGTTACTTATTAACTAGATCTTCTGATTTAAGGACAATGATTATATTTTTAAG
>JAPDSC010109964.1:81698-123238 GCA_026290005.1 Latrodectus geometricus | reverse complement strand
TGTGTGTGTGTGTGTGTGTGTGTGTGTGTGTGTGTGTGTGTGTGTGTGTGTGTGTGTATGTATACTATGTAAATATTCATAAAAATGTTTCAAAAGAAGTTTAAACCAGTTACAAGTAATTTATCAAATAAACGCAATGTTAATAATGGAATATTTTAAAAGTCATTTATAACAGATTTGTATAGTGATATAAATATTATGATTAAAAGGAGCCAATGAAAAATAAAAATAGATTTCAGATTCAATTATATGCACATACTTTCATATTTACACAAGTGTCTTAAGTGCACGTAAAGAATATTTCAGCAATTCAGATCCCAATTTAAATATAAACATTTCATTTATCAAGAACATTAAATCAAGAGTTTTATAAAAGTTATATTTAAGTATAAATTTCATTTGAGAATTAAGATAAGAAGCTTAAAGAGTTGCATATTTGATGTAATGATTTCAAAAACGAATGTCCTGTTACTGGTAATTTGCTTATTTTCTGCACTTAATTAAATATTTTGCTTACATTTCTATATTCTGACTAAATTTATAATAAGCATTTTAAAAGATTTTTCTCTATCAGCAAAGAGTGCTTAAGTTGCTTAAGGTACATTGTGTCATTACTCTGAGGAAATTTTTGGTTGAGTGGATTATTTAGAAATATAGTCATTTTAACAAATATGCGTATGTAATAACGTAGAGAGATTGTAATAAGAGGAATTGCATATTGTCCTATTTTAAAGAAATTGATTCCGAATTTAGCAAATTCGTTTCAATGTGTGATAACCACTATTATGCAAATTATGAACTTATGAGAGATTTACTATGAATAGCTTTAAGCAAAATAAATATCTTTTATAATGATTTATTTTAATCTCCCTTTTATAAAAATATTCATGAATAAATATACTTTCTGATTGAAAGTATTTTAATTCTTTGTTTCCGGATTTTTGTTAAATATATAATGAAATCTTTAATTAGTTGCTCGATAACTTTATGCATTTAAAGAATTGTGTTTTATCATTTTCTGAGAATTTATTCTTAATAATAAGAGGGAACTGACAATGAATAATAAAATTTAATATACATTACACCGTGTAAGATTGAAAATTATTTTTTGTTATATTAAATGATTATAAAAATCCTTAAAATCATTCTTAGTCTTTTTTATTTACTATAAATTTATCAGAACCATTAAATTAAAACATTTCTTAGTATCTGAACTTTAAGTATTTCAGAAATTTCTTATTTACAACATACAAAGTTATAAGGAAAAGTAAAGGAAGAATATATTTGAGAGTGAATTTATATTTCGTTTAAAAATAGATATTTTATCACTAAAAATGTAAGCATTTGTATTAATGAAATTATTAAGAATCTATACTCAGATTATAATGCAGGCTATGGTAAGCAGTTATTTTGTATTTAAGAAATAAAGATAGTAATTTGAGTTTTTTATTTTTTTTTAATACAGTTAGAAGACAAAGGATTCATTTGAAGTTTTATACAGAGTGTTAATTTAAAAAATATATAGAACAGAAATTCATTAACATTAGTGATATATTTAAAACTAGACTAATATTGAAATAAAATTTTTCTTTTAAGTAGTCGTACTCATAGTTATCTTGAAAAAGGAATAATGTGTAGATACACTTATTTTTTTAAGTAACATTTTAATTGGATAGAATGCAAACTTATTAACATTTTTTACTTAGTTATTTTATTTTTAAGTTTAGTAAATAAATCTAAAATATTTTAAAGCAATGATCTTCTTTTGAAGAGCTTTGAAATAAAGTGCTCTTATATTTTTTTCTACCCTCATAAATTTATAATTACATTTTATTTGAATGTTATGTGTTTGGTTATTTGCAGCCTATCCCCTGGATTACATAAGAATACATTTGTGATGCAAATATATTAATCCTGGTACATACTTTAATTGATAGACAAATGTTCAGTAAATATAATTAGTGAAGAACTCCTTCAAATCCTAATAATTTTTTGAAGTGATTAGCTACACATAATCAACTTTCATAAGGCCTTTGATTTTAGATTTGCTGGTCCTACAAGCTTATGATTTTAAAATTAGAAAAGAGCAAAAAATCTGTTTTTTGTGTTTTCATACATAAAAGCCTGTATTTAATATCTTTATAAATATATATTTTTGTTAAATTATAGCATAATAATTTTGAAATTTTTTTTATTGAATAATGATGATAAATTTGAAAAAAAAATTTCAAGACCTTTATATGTGAACAGTATAAACCTTCGCTTAAAATTTAATTGAGATCGTAATAAATGTAATGGTTTTATTGCATTATTATTTTCGAAACTTAACTAACTACAGGTAAAAATCTGGTGATAATATTTGATTCTATTTAAAAAAAATACTAAAGACTAAATTTATTAATCTTTTACATCTACATAAGATAACTTATTTTTCAATGCTATAACAATAAAATAAATGCATTCATTTTATTTTTATTGATATTTACCGATCCTTACAAGTTCCGGCATTTCATGGCTTCATAAATTTATTTTATTTAAGACTTGAATGCTGAAAGTTAAATGAAAATGATGATATAACATATTCTTTTATAATATACATATATTTAGTTAAAAAGAGATAAATTGTCTAAATTATATTTTTCTCATTTTTCATATTTCTTGATATCAGTACAAATTTATATTTATTAATGAATTTCTATTTAAATTAAAAAGCAAATCAAAGTATTTGTTTAACCAACAAAACTAATCAAAATAGAAATTAATATAAGTTATGCATTTCACATTTGTAACGAAAACTATTTTAGTTACTAAAATTCTCACACTAAGAATACGCAATTATAATCAACATATAAAATGAGTACAATTTTCAAAGAATATTTTCCTTATTGTTATTTTTTTTTGCTTTATATTTTGTAGAATTCAACATCAAAAACCAGTTGAACAATATCTGTAATGCAGATGGCGGGAAAATAAATCTCTTTATGTATAATCAAACTGTTATTCAATGATAGACACAGGTGCTTTTTATATTTGAGATTTTTTTATTACAATGCTATGATTGAGTTTACTAATCTTAGAAGAAAGAATAATTATTTCTTACTTCTGACCAGATGTTTTCAGTACGCAGCATTTATGCAGAATGGGCTTTAAAGACAAGAAAGTAGGATACGATTTTGGTATATATTAAGTAATATTCTATGACATAATGTCAGATCCAAGGTCATTAATAATAGGACTATTAAAAACTATCACCGTATTTTCTCGGTAGTACTTGTAGGTTGTTCAGAAGCATGTTTTATGAAATTGTTGAGTTAATTAAAATTTGTCAGGAAAAACATTCTTAATTTCTTCTCTAACCCAATGCAGTAATTCATCCTATCGAGGAAGTTAAAGAGTTTTATTTTCGGTATCAATATAAGTAACAGTAATAAGCTCAAATCAACAGTACTGCAAAAATGTTTTGGGAATGCGGATAGTATGTGTTTACAAATGAGCCAATTTTTGATTGAGAATATGTGATACTAAGCATTTTAGATATCACATCAATTCCGTGCTCTTCTTACGGAATATAAGTCAACTTAATGCACAAAATCAGGGTAGGATAAATCTTAAATAAACTGACCAAAATACTTCTGAAATTTAAATTATGTTGGTAGAAATATTTCTTATTTTCATCAGGAATACGCATAAAAATTTGAGGTAATATTTAATTAGAAAATTTCTTTTCATATTCTAATACTTGTAAATGAATTATTTTATGCTTTAATTAAAATTATCATTGTTAAAAGTTAACTTTTAGAAATTGAGAACATAAAGTTGTAGCTTTAAGGGATATATTCCTGATTACTATTTCAAAAAATAATCTAAAATTGTCAATAAATGCACCAAACGAAAAAAGAAAAGTTTGTTTCAGACTCTTTTAGTCAATTTATATTTTTAAAAAGTATTAAGCAAATTTTTTAATGAATTATATAATTAAGGATCAAATAAATAACAGTTTAAAGTTTTGAATTCAAATTATCAATATTCAGAGTGATTTTATAAAAATTTAGAACTAATTTATGCTATGTTTATGTTAAATTAATTTGTGTTCCTACCAGATACTTTTCCTCACAACTACTTCATTAATTATTTAGAATTTTAAAGGCTTATTCTCTCAAAAAGCATATTCCATCTTTTTATTCATATTCTTATATAACGATCTTATAGAATTATGCTGTAAGGAAAATCAAAGTTATGATATGGAAGTTTTAAAAATATCCATAAAGATGTATGATGTATACATAATTGTTTATAAAACACTCACCAAGCCAAATTATGATGTTGCTAATCTCTAACCCTGTCTGACAAGGTCAGATCTGATTCAGGAATCCATTGACCTTCGAAAAAAAACGAAAATAGAAGAGAGGAAGAAATGTTTTACTAAAGGATGTTTTTATCACATCTTTCCAAGATGCATTTTGTTAAAACTTACTGTTTTAGACACGATGGTAGATTTTACTACCCTCAGAAAATGTAAGATATTTTAGGGAGCCTTTGGCAATAAACAAGAGGTCATATCAGTTTTATGTTACATGAGAATATTAGAGATTTATGCCTGGCTTACTATTTCTCTACCAAAAGTAAGACGGTATTAGGCAATCCTTTTTAATTTGAGATAAATTTTGGAAAAAAGTTCAGGGTAGGTATTTTCTGAAGAATAACGAATTAGACAACTATAAGAGCTTCTTTAACAAGATTGTTTGTCATTTCATTAACTAAAACTTCAGCGTAAAATGAAATTCATTGGAAGTAAATGTCATGTGGAGCCAAATTATGTTGAGTTATATAAACTTACTTGACAAACACACAATTTGAATTCTACTTCTATAGACTTCTTTAATGGGAAAATTGCTTTCAGTAAATTGTAAATATTCATTAGGTATATCAATTCTGTCGAGAAAATTAACATGTTATAATTTAATGAGCAAAAAGAATGCATTATTTGCATTGAATTTAAAAATACCAAATTAAGAATGAAGCAGTATTAAGAGTTTTCTTTTACTTAATAGATTTTTACTAATCAATTTCACCCACATAAAAAGTAAATTAATTGTACAAATATCATTAAGTAAAAATCACTTTAAGTATAATAAATAAGAAAAATTACTAAAATTGAAGCTGAAAAATATAAATTAGTATGATAATAATGCAAAAAAAAATAAAAGAAGTGTGTTTTTGTTTTGAAAATACTTCAAAGGATTTTCTTTTTTTATATAAATTACACATTCCATTATCTGAAAGAGTTTTCTCATTCGCAATTAGTGAAAAAAGTTTTCACTAAAACAAACGTAATTGAACGAAGTCAAATATGTTTTTTCTCTAGAATTTTTGTAATTTGAAACTCAGTATTTTTAATCTTAAACATTTTAAAAATTGTTTTATCTAGAATCAAATAACTAACAACAAGTTTATTTTGATAGAAAACTTTATTTGTAATAATGCTATTGTTACTGATTTTACTGCTATTATTTTTGTCAATATACTATTTCATTTATTCTGACGATGTCACAAAAACATCTGTTTCCAGCTAGTTCTGATTCTAATGATTTCTTTTTCCAGATTCGATAGAGTAAGTTTCATCATTGCCGGAATATAAGATTTCTTCAAGAAGATCGATATTTACTAGAATATTCTGATCTAGTTTTTAATAATTCTTGTATTTATCATTTTCTTTACCACAGTATCGATAGTAAATATAAACCTAATTTAAGAGTAATTCTTCCTATGTATTCATAATTTTTAAAGATAAATAAAGCCTCAGTATCCACGAATTTCCTTAGATAAAATATACAAAAATTCTGCGTTAATCATAAGGCAAATATTTGACTCACTATTAATTTTGAAATTTAATATGTAATAACATGAAGAAAAGTCACTAAAATGTGCTTAATCTTTAATATAAAAAAACAAGATGTTTATCTTTATAGATAAATATGAAACTGGGTTTGATTAATTTAGGAAGTAATACTAACTAATTAACTAATATAAAAAACAAACAAATTTGAAAATAAACTGAAGAAAGGCTTAAGAAAACATTTACTTAATAGACTTAACTAACTAAATTCTTAAAAGAATTTTGCAAGAATATTCTTAGGTGATGTAATTTCTAACTATTTAATAAGAAAATAGGAGTTAATTATAAAATTAACGATAAAATTTACTTCATTTTATTATATAATTTTTAAATTAAATCTTTATATTACAAACTGTTTTCATTTAACATTGGTCACTATTTAATTGTAACTTTCAAATGGAGTAAAATGTAAACTCTAATTGGTCATAAAAAATACTGTTAATTGAAATAACACGTATTAAGTGTAGCTATAAAAGCTTTGGAAAAAATTAATTCACATAGGAGTTTAATATTTTACTAAAATATTTATCATACTTTTCTGTAAAATATTTATTCAGTGCTTATATTTGAAGGAAAGCAGATTACAATTAGAAAATACTTTTTTATATAATTTGCTTTAATTAGACTTCTATGAAATTTCCGGTCAACATTAATATATGGATTTTAAACGGAATTGTTTGCACTTCATTTCTATTTCTCTATGTTGTGAATCCATATTCTAATTTGTAAAATTACTTAAATGTGTTAGAAAATAACCTTTCAAATTTGTAGTTCTAATGCAAGTTTAATGTCAGTTTAGAATTAAATTAGAACAAAAAATAGTCCATTATACTGTCATAAGAATAAAATTTTATAACAAAATAAAATTTTATCACAAAATTTTATATTTTATTAAAAATTAAATATTTGTAAAAGTTGAGTTTTAAATTTTAAACTTTACAAAACTGTATTCTTTGTATTCTACTAGCTGTTAAAACAATACTTGGATAATTTTTAAACATAAAATAAACTTTTAAATCATCCTTATCTTGAAAATTGGAAATGTATACATGTTTAGTTGTTATAACTTTAGAAGTTTAGAATTGTTAAAAGCTATCACAGTGTAAATTTAATGTTATATTTTAAAACATTAAAAAAACTTGAATAATATTATATACATAAAAGCATGCTATTATAAAATATGTTATGTATAGCTTGAGGGAAATTTTTACTGTGTAAATGTTACACTAAATTGATGTTTTTTGAAAATTTTCGTAAAATTCAAGTTTACTATATACAGACTAACAGACTTACCTAAAATTGTATTCATAAATACTATAAATAACTTAGTGCATTTTTATATTCTTTATAAATTTTCTGATATATTTACTTACCTTTTTGATAAAAGTAATATATAAGAACACATTTTTTTAAATTCCCAATTTATTTTAGAAACTTATTTATTTTATAAAATTACGTCTTTCTCTATACATTTTAAATCAGAGTTTTGAAGGCATTGTTTGAATAAACATTATATTTCAAATAAATTTCTTAAACATGCGTGCTTTTGCTTATAGTTATGTACATAATGACTATTATTATTATCATTATTATTTTATAAATATCATGACTATGTATACCTATAAATATTTAAAAAATATTTTACATTTTATATAAGTATTTATAAACAATAAGGGGGTTATTTAAGTTTATCGAGAGAAAATAAATAAATTTTTAATAAAAGAAAACACATTTCTCCCTTTAAATTTTCCTATACAGGGAATATGTTATTATTATACTGAATATATTATAATTGTAATGTTATTGAAAAAAGAAAACATGCATTGCAATTTAGTTTACTTACTAAAATTTCTGCTACAAAAACATTTGTACTGTTATAAAATGTCTAGGGGATTTTAAAAATACTTTTTTTTTAAAATCAAAATCACTTGTGTTTGGTACAAGATGCTCAAATATAGAAATAAACGTTCGTCAAGTATAATAAGCATGTGTGTATTTAGATCTAAATAAATTTAAATAATTAATTTGTTTATTTAGATTTATGATCTGCATATTGATACTCTGTTACTGAAATGATATTTCTGTATTAATCAGATTTGCGTTAAGCAATTTTAAAAGAACATTTAAGATTGTAAAACTTCTCATTTAGAATTGCACCAGGAAGGAAAAATTGTTCGAAAATCAACAATTTATTATTTTTTTTATTTCTACTGGCGGACACCCTTGGGCAAGTAAGTACATTAGCCCATTAGCCACAACAAGGTCGGAAACTGCTACTCATTTTATCGTTACCCGGTGGGGACCTGTGAACCAAGTCACGGGGGTACAAATAGCATCGCCCACGCCACAGCACCACAAACCCATTTATAGGGCGGGCCACATTCATCCATCACCTGAGGAAAGGACAAGAAACAGAGAGAGAGAAAGTACATCTATGTCCGAGCCAGGATTCGAAGCTAGGTCCTCCACATCCTTAGTCAGTTACGTTAACCACTAGACAGGTTGGCCGGCAATCAACAATTTAATCAAGTAGGTATTTTTGTAGGCAATTCCTTTTAAAACCAATTAACATAGAAGCTATAAACTGTACCTCTCATTTAGGCACTAAAATGGCCCTTAAAACAAGTAAATGTCATTTCAAACTAAAATAAGACAGAATTGACCACGATTATATCAAAATCATTATCATATTACTTAATTTCTTTGATTATTATAGCATTTTGCTTCATGAATTACCAATGACTGAACATACAGTCAATAAATATTATTGCTTGAATATTTTGAAATGTTTACTTTAAGAATTCCACCAAAAACAATTTCAAATGGTTTTGATATCATAAAAACGCTGATGGTAAGCAACCACTTGAAAATTTAATAATTATGTTTACATTTATTCTATGTTGTCAGACATTCGGAAAGATTCAATAATAATTTGAAGATATTTTAATATTACTTTACTTACAAAATATAATAATAGATAGTAAGTATGCAAATATTCTATGTAACAAAACATGCATATACTCTATGAGACAGAAAGATAAATTCTACAAACATGTATTTCTTTTATTATTGAAGATGATTTTAAATCATTAAAATTTTTACAAATGAGAACAAAGATTTTTACAGTTACAGTTACTCAATATTTTTTAGTTATCCATAGTCTTTTACTTAGAATGCTTTATTTCTTCCCTTTCTGAAAATAATCTATGGGAAGATCAAGTAACAATCTTGTTGTTTCATTGCTTTTTTTTATTTTTCTTTATCAGTGTGGATGTAATCCATGTAATTCCATCTAGAATTAAGTTGTTGATTCCTACTTAGTTCTATTTTCTGTTCTAACGTCATTTTTTTCTTTTTTTTTATCTTTATTGAAGGCATTAACATGATATCGTCGTTACAAATGCCCTCAATTAGTAGTTAAGAAACTTATCAAATAAACATAGGTAATCTAATAATTAAAATACACAAAACTAAATTAAAATCTTTTATGTTTATTAAAACTTTTAAAACATGTTTCTTACAGAACAGGCATGCAAAAACGTGGATATAAAGTAACTAAAAAAATCATGCAATTTTATAATACACAATTATAACTATGTTTGTTTTGTTATATCATTGTAAACAGTTCAGAATGCCAAAAATTATAATAATGTCTTCAATATTAGCTGCATAAAAAAAATTTAATGAAAAGTTTTCCTTTTTTGCAGCATATTTACTTTACTTTTATTATGCTGTTGCATAATAAAAGTAAATTGAATATTACTACTGTATATTGATGTAATATTACCACATACCTGAGTGGTCATATTCACTTTACTCAAGGGTAAAAAATTGGAAAATGTTTAAGGATATATCGTTTAAAATGTCTTAGAAGAATGCTTAAGTGTAACATTCATCTCATTTTGTTCAACAAAGCTTGAGAAATAAATCCAGGTCATTTTTTCATACCGTTTAGTCTTATTATCTCCGCGAAAAGAGCTGTTTGCTGAAAAAAATATTAGCAATGATATTTTCACTGCGCCGTATGTTTAGGTCTAGTTTAACTATGTATCACATTTGTTAAATAAATAAAAATTGTTTCAGAATAAATTATTTTATGCAAATAACCAAAACGTATAAATAAATTATTAATAGTTTATGAAAAGCATTTAACTATACATTAAAAATTAACAGAAGCCTAATGCCATAATAAAAGATATCAGAAAAATGTTAAAATTAGTGAATAAATTATTACTCTAAAGTTGTAGCAAGTATTTCAATTTAGTTCTAATGACACTAATGGTTTCAATTCATAGTCCGAAGAACTCATTAACCCAATAATGTAACAATTAATGTATGACACAATTGCCTGAAAGGTTTTCAGGTCATTTTCTAAATTTAGGCTTGTAAGATACGTTATCATTTACAAGATATTAAGTAAAAATATATATAATTATGTATATATATATATATATATATATATATATATATATACTCAAATTTTTAATATATATATTATACTCTTAAGAAATTAAATAATGTAAAAAAGTACCAATAAATTCACAAAAGATAGAGAAATGTAAGCTAAGCATTAAAGTGAGAAAAGGTAGGAAAATTGAAAACTAAACCATAAAAACTTTAATGAAACTATGCAGTGATGAAGTTAAATTTTGAATTGTTTAGCTTAAAAATTTGATTTTTAAGCTAAGAAAATCCAAATTTAATGATATTAGTATAAACATTTCTAATGAAGTTGGATACTTTGTATTTAATCATATATTGTGACAATGATAGAGGTTTAGGAATATTTATCTGCCGTATGATGAGTAATACTATTGCTTTTCATCGAAAAAATTTATTTGAGAGATTGTATTGTATACATTCAAGTTCATTTAATCTAATTTCAAACTTAATATTAATTTAAAATTATATTCATTAAGCCTTTATAATGATAATGTTCAGATTAAATTCAGAGAATGGACAAAATATGAAGAAACATCCTATTTTACCTGTGAGCTTGAACCAACTATTGAACACGAATTGAATCAACTATATTTTTTTTAAAACATAAATTGATGAAAATGTTTTCCTGCTTTCATATTGTTTTGTAAATGTATTTTAATTTTGTTAAATTGTGTTTTAATGATTACAGTTCACAACTGCACAATACTTAAAATATTCTATATTCACCACTACATTTTCAAGCATGGTTCCGTAATATTGAAAACTCATAGTATTACAATATTGTAATAGGGAAGATATTTATGAAAACAATGTAAATTTTTGATAATTACTTTTTTAACTTTGCTTAAAAATAAGCAAATTATATTATGATAATTTTAAAGCATTGATTAAAAAAAATAAACTTCATTAAAATAAGATTAATTTCACAATCAGTTTTTATTACTTGAAGAATCATACTTTGAATAAGTGATTCATTAGGTAAATGAAATATAATTAAATTATATGCATTTATGTATTTACAGAAGACGTTATTTTAGACAGCCTATTAATGTTATGTGGAAAATTTTAAGCATATTTTTAAAATATTTAATTTTGAATCCTGAAAGAATTAGTAAAATGTTCCTACCAAGATTTGTTTAAATATCCACATTCTGAGATGCAGAGGATCAGTATTTATATGGCATCAGAACATAATGTATATGAACAAGAAGTAAATGATATAATTCCAACTTCAAAAGTTTTTGAAATATGATACAAAAAATTTTGATATAAAAATGTGTTAATCATATATGATCATACGGTATTTATAATCAAAGCATAAAATTTTAAATATTTCAATGAATATAAACATACTATTAAAATATACACTTCTTATTGTTTAAAATTAACATATAATAATAGGAATAAAGAATATAAATAAAAATATATTTTGACATTTTATATAAGATTGCTATTTTTAATAATTTCTTTGAGATTTCTATTTAAATTTACAGTTTAATAAAAATTTAACTTTTTTGACTTAATTACTTTTTACCAAAATCAAATTAATTGGGAGTCCAAAATTACCAACATTAAAGTTCTTTGATTTTCAAAAAAGTTATAAACTGATTTGTAAGTGCTATCCATTGGGAACTTCCTCCATTTTCCATTTGAGTTTCTATTAGTTAACATTTTGAAAAGGTAATCCCCTGACGTCGCTTTTGCTTGAGGATATACTTTTCATTACAAGATATTTTTTTTCTACATCTCGAAACTCTTTTTTTTAACTAATAGTAAAAATAGATTGATTGTGGTGACTATTAATTACATTTGCTCTACCTTTTCCTTTCCAATTTGACTCCTAATACACAATTTTACATTTTAAACTTTAAATCTTTACTTGATTTAAATAACTAAATTAAAAGAATTTAAATTTTTATAGAAGTTTAATATAAATAAGAAATTTTGAAATACAAATTGTGAATACAAAACTGAAATACAAATTGTGGATTCAAAAAGTTATTATAAAAGTTATTTTACATTCTGTTATTTTACATACAGAATGTAAAATACATCAAAAGTTATTTTACATTCTGCAATAAACAACACATTGTATTATTTGTTATTTAGTTGTTGGTATTGGAAAAATAAAAGTATGTAAACAATCGAAATTCGCAAAAAAAGCTAAATTAAGTCTTTTTATATTTTAATTATTTTCTTTGACAGGAATATGATTATACATTGTTTTATGTTACTAAATCTGGTAATACTTTTTTATGTAACACATTGAGAAATAACAATTTTAAGGAATATTGACGATCAGTTTTCTAAATGAACTTTATTTAAGATTTAATAAAACTATAATTTCAAACATTTAATACACCTATTTAATTAGTAAAATCTCTTATTAAAATTTTCTCTTAAATATAATAAATAATGAATGGTTATCAATCAATAAAATAATTGTAGGGAAAACAGCTAAAACATTAAGATTTCTTGAAGTACTATTTGATATATTTCATAATAATATATTCATCAAACTTCCTTACAATATATGCATTAGGATAAAAGTCATTTTATCCTGGGCTTCTCTTACAGTATACTCAGTCTGCTTTCATTTTGTTTACTTAAACTTTATTTTACAAACAGAAGAATTTTTTCCATTTGAATATACTACCATTGTTTTTATATTATGTGAAATATGAAAAGTTTAAGTAGATCAGTAAATTCTTATTTTTTACGAATATACAAGTGATGCATCATTTGCCTTAGACAGTTATAGAGAGGATGATCGCATTCTCTTTCACTGGGTTACTGGAGATCCGTGGTTTGGGGCAGTGGCCATGTTAACCTGTGACATCCAAAATCTTTCCGCAGGTGTAGCTTGAATGTAGAGAAGAGGGTGCCAGCTTAGGTGTGACCTAGCCAGTTGACCGTAGTTCAAAATTACGAAGCACTTGGTGACACCAATCCTGTTCATCTTACGGTATAGTTTGGGGCTAACCTGTACCGCTTTGTTTGTATGTATATATCTTCAAATTTATAAGTATATTCACATTTAGTTAAACTTAAGGTTTAATTGCCAATTTTTAAAGTTAGGTTTAGTGCGTAAAATACCTTTTGAAATATCAGAAAATGGTAATAATAAAATCAAATTAATTGCTTATCACCTATTTGTAATTTTTTGTTCACGAGGGATAACGAAGTAATAATTTTAGTTTTAAGTTGATTCCCAGCTGAATAAAACATCCAAGACAGGTGTGTACTGATTCTATGATATGTAATATTGAAAAATAAACCTCTTGGATGTCACCTTAGTCAATGGAATGAGTAAAAAAGGATTGGAAGCATTGCAAACTTATTTGACAATGTGTGTGATATGATAGAAAATTTTATTTAACATATAATGTCCTGTTGAAAGTAGTACATAGGCAAGAATTGAAGCCAAATTACAGTAACAAAACTGAATTCCTTTGAAACATTTAACTCTATTTAATGAACCTATAATGTTATTAAATATAGAATTAACACACAATATCAAATTTTAATGATAAATTATTGATAATTATTCGTCCGCAATAAATATAATCTATAATGCGGGCATTGTGTTGTTACAGGCAAAATCATATTTCAGTTGTAAATTAGTGCTTTGTATTAAATGATCTCTGTTGAGGGTTTAATTTGAAGCATTTAGATGCCAAAGTGTGTGTTCTAGAATTAAAAACAATGACCCAGTAAAAGTAGTTTATTGAAATGTAATAATGGGGGAGAAATTATATGATAGATCAGGTAAAGATTGTTTCATCGTAATCTCTTTTTTTTGTGGTTTCTGACGAGTGCTATCTCGTCGAAAAATCGTGTTTTAAAATTACGAAATTACGAGGAGTGTTGGTGTGGGCAAGTATTCCAATATCATTAACTTTAAGGTTACAGTCCGTGGCTCGGCGGCACCCACCGTTATGCATAAATGCGCGAAGTTTGAAAATAAGAAATGACAAATTAAAAAAAAAAAAAAAATAAATAAATAAAAAAAAATAATTACTAATTTTATAAAAAGTGAAATTTGATTTTCCTGAATAATAAAGTTTTCTACGAAATCTTCCCAACTATGTTTACTATTTAGATGTTTCACTTCCAATAAAAAAAATTTTAATACTTAAAAAGAAAACTTAAAAATAATTTTAATATATACACCTTATAAGGTTAAATATTTAAAATTGCATATTTTCCTTTTTTAAACAGTGACTTATGCAAGTTCTTTTATGAGAGTACTCTTGAATATTACACCTGAATACTAATTTATTGATAACATTGTGAGAAAAATTTTACATTTTATATCTTACATGATATTTATATTTTACTTAGTTAAATTTTTTAGGATTAAAAGAAGTTAATAAAAATACAAATCAGAAGTTTTGAATATTTAAATATTTTTTAAAGTTAAAAAGGGTTTTTAATATTTCTTAACTTTTAGATTTGAAAATGCCAATAAATTTTTAATAATAATAGCGTTTCATGTCAGAATAAAATAATTACACCAAATACTAAATTATGAAAATGGATTATAACCATTCATTATCTGTGATATTAAGAAGGGCTGAAGTCATTTTTGTGAAGCTCACAGATTATGAATAATTATAATTCATTTGAGTTATAGAGCACGTTTAAACTTTCTATGAAATATTAAATATAATGTAATGCGATGTCAATGTGTAAATTCAATATGACATTATACACTACTGGCCATTAAAAGTGTTACACCAAGAAGGTGACATGCTACAGACGCGAAATTTATACGAAAGGAAGAAGATGCTGTGATATGCAAATGATTAGCTTTTCAGCGCATTCAGACAAAGCAGGCGCCAGAAGTGACAGTTACATTGTGTTTAAATGAGGAAATTGTTCAGCCGGTTCCTCATACACAAATTGCATTTGAACGTTGTTGCCTGGTGAAAAGTTGTTGTGATGCCTCGTGAAAGAAGGAGAAATGCGTACCAGCAAGTTTCTGACTTTGATAAAGGTCGAATTGTAGCGTACCGGGATTGCGGTTTATCTTATCGCAGTATTGCTGCTCGCGTCGGTCGAGATCCAATGACTGTTAGCAGAATATGGAATCGATGGTTTCAGGACGGTAATACGGAACGCCATACGGGATCTGAACGGCCACATATTACTAGCAGCCGTGAAGACAAGCATATTATCCGCATGGCCGTAATGGATCGTGAAACCACGTCACGAGCCGTGAGTCAAGAAACGAGGTCGTTTGAAAGACAACAAGTGCCTGCACGAACAGTTCGGCGACTTTTGCAGCAACATGGACTCTCAGCTCGGAGACCATGGATGCGGCTCCCCTTGACGCTGCGTCATAGACAAGAGCGCCTTCAATGGTGTGATCAACGACGAACCTGGGCGCACGAATGGCGAGACGTCATCTTTTCAGATGTATCCAGGTTCTGTGTACAGCATCATCATGGTCGCATCCGTGTTTGGCGGCATCGTGGTGAACGCACACTGGCAGCGTGCATTCGTCATCGTCATTCTGGCCCATCACCTGGCGTTATGGCATGGGGTTACATTGGATACACGTCGCGGTCAACTCTTTTTCGCATTGACGGTGCTTTGAACTGTGCACGTTACATTTCTGGTGTGTTACGACCCGTGGCTCTACCCTTTATTCAAGCCCTGCGAAACCCTACGTTTCAGCAGGATAATACCCGATCGCATGTTGCTGGTATTGTACGGACCTTCCTTGATACGGAAAATATTTGGCTTTTGCCCATGTTCTCCAGATCTTTCACCAATAGAAAACATCTGGTCAATGGTTGCCGAGCGACTGGCTCCTCACCAAACGCCAGTCACTACGTTTTACTGTGGCATCGTGTTGAAGCTGCATGTGCATCTGTACCTGTACATGCAATCCAATCTCTGTTTGACTCAATGCCCAGGCTTATAACTGCTGTTATTACTGCCAGAGGTGGTTGTTCTGGGTACTGATTTCTCAGGATCTATTCAGCCAAATATTTTGAAAATTTAATCACTTGTTAATTCTAGTATAATATATTTGTCCAATAAATATCATTTTGTTATCTGCATTTCTTCCTGGTGTAGCAATTTTAATGGCCAGTAGTGTATTTTTGACCTACTTGCGTCGTTACCTGCAGTAATTTATTTCCTTCTATTTCCTTCTAATGTAATTTTAAATCTTGAATGGTAAGAATTATCATTCAATATCCAACTCGTAAGCTGAGCAAGTGTTTTTTCACTCGCCTTCTACTATTTACTGTTTTCTAGCTTTAAATTGTTAGTTGAAGATGATGTTGCATAAATTGCCACATTTCTACAAGTTTAAGATATCTTATGATTCTGTTCCTTGTCTTTTTAAAAGGATGATGATTTAAAAAAATTTTTTTATTTTTCAATAAGTTGAATTTAGATTCTTGTTATATTTTAAATTAAAAATGATGCGACATTAAAATATGTTTAGAATATTAAATCTTAAAATGCAGAATATTAAGGAAGGTGAATTATTTTTCCTTTTCACAAATGGACATTTATTAAAAAAAATTGGTTTGGATTATAAGGCCGGTATACTTTATTAGAAAAATTTGTTTGATGAATTTTTCACTCTTAATATTTGTTTGAAGCTCTAATTACTCAATATATGTAGTTTTTTAAAGAAAATTTCATGCAATAAATTGAATTTACAAAATTAAAAAACAAACTGAGCTTTTTTGTGAAATTTTTAGTAAAATTTGAAGCGAAAAATATGTATTTTCTCTAATGAATTATAAGTAAGCAACTGATCTTATAACAAAGTATTGAATTTTCCTAAACTATATTTTTTACTATTCTAAATCCAGAGTAATATACAAAATATGCTAGACTTTCATCTCACTTTTTATAAAACATTATGTAATTATATAGTTTTTATCCCATTATAGCTGTTACGCTATTACAAAAATAAATTAATTGAATAGTTTTCATTTCATATTAAATATATAGAACTATGAGTAAAAGTCGTCTTTTTGTGTTGACTTTTGCAAAACTCTTAAAGTAATTGTTTTATCAAACTTACATTTTAAGTTTATTCCTAATAAAGCTTATAAATGTCCTTTACATTTTTCATAGATGACGTTTTTCAAACATTAAATAGCAACATAGCAAAACATTAATCCTAGTTGAAACAGTTTAATGTAAATGTAATCAGAATTCAAAGTTTTAGCAATAGCATCATGTTTTAGCTTATTTTATACAATATTAATATAAAAAATCTTCTATCATTTTATTTCTTAAATTATTCTTTTTCTCATTAATCTTTTCATAATTTAGATAAAAAAGCAAGCATTTTATAGTTTTGAAAGAAAGATTTAATTTAAAAAAGATTATTTTCTTTAAACTGCATTTAAAGTTTTTATAAAATGATGTAGTTTAAAATAATGTAGTTTATTATTTTCTTTAGATTATATTATCTTTAATATAAAAATGAAAATTATGATGAAAATTAAGCATTAAAAATAAAGTAAAACTGTTCTTATTTCTTCCCACAAAATGCATAGTTTTTTTTTTTACTGAAATTTCTAACAGAGCAAAAGTTTCTTATGATCATCAAAGAAAATTTGTATTTAATATATAACGACACTGATACTTTTATAATTTTGCATAGTTAATTCTTTTAATAAAGGGTTATTCAAAACATTTACAATTGAAATGCATTAAGTACAAAGTTTTTAACATATTACAAATTATTTGGTTGAGAAACATGCTGTTCTGAGTGAAGGAAAAGTAAGAGTGCAGTAAATTTAATAAAACATCTCAAAACCTACTTTAAAGTACTCCTCGAGAAATCAAAACATAGATATTTGTAGCTGAAAGATAAATGTTGAAAAATATATTAAAACCTTAAAAACAAAATGTAATGCATGCTATAAAAAATCGATGGCAAAAAATTTATTTAAAAAATGTTTAAATCAACATGATAAAAACGACTATTAAAATAATATAAAAAATTAGCTTTATTGTCAGATATAGTGCCGTATAAAAATGATTACAAAAGAAATTTTCTATATGTATGGAAGGTTTATAATGATTTTTAATTCTCATTATCATTTTATATATAAAGCTGTTATAAATGAAAATAAATATTTATATTACACTTAAATTAGATTTCTAAAATTACGAAAACAACTGGTCTGTTTTTTAATCATTTACATTGAAATGATAGTATAATTTGTACTCTTATATTTTCCCTATTCAACGTGAAATAAAATGACAATTCATTGATTTAAGAAGCCAGTAAAAATTCTTTATTATTCTCTATGTATGATTGATGAGAATCAGGCTTCTTGGTTTTATGTATGTGAATAAATTTAACCAACCATTTTTCAAAATATTCTTGAAGCCAATTTAAAAATATTAACCCGGTGATATTGCTTATTGCCTTAGCTTGAGAAATTTATAGTACTTCGATTGCAGAAAACGATGAATCAATGTAAATAGTATCGATGAAACTAAAAGTGGCTATTTTTATATAAAATGTAGTTAAATTTATCCAATGGAATAACCCGTAAGATGTAAAAGTTACCAACATTAAGCAGATTTACTAATGCAATTTTGATTACTTGAATTTGCCTCAAATTTTAGTCTCAAAATATATAAGTCCTGCTTAGTTGTATTTATATTTCTTGATTGAGAAGAATTGAGATGGATTTGATTAAGTTTATATTATTGACTAGATAAGGAAACAACCATCCATTTTTTTTGTTCTGATCTCCAACTGAACACCCATAAAAAAATTTTTAAAAAGTAATCAAAATTCCGTTATTGACATTTATTTCACATTCTTTAAACATAAAGTTTTCACAGAATTTGGAAAATTCGTATTTTAATATTAAAAAACTGATTATTGAAGTAAAATAGTTAAATTTTATAATGAGAAATTTTTTTAAGTTTATTTGTTGAATTGATTTTCTTTTCTCTTTAGAGATTCATAGCATATTTTAATTGATTGTATTGTTAGTAAATCTTGGGTGAGAAGTTTGCAATGATAAAGTTTATATGGATGCCTATGCAAAATTTCTTGCATCAAAATAAAAAATTATTTATAACATTTTATCCAAAATAATATTTTTTTATTATTTTTGAAAAAAAAAAAGTTACACTTTTTATGTTAATTAATGAATGAATAAATTTTACGAACTTTTAAAGCTTAATATATATTTAGAAACAGAAGAATTGACAATGACTTCTAGAATATTGTTAATTACTTTTTTTATATACGACATAAAGTTTATAATAAAAAGCTTTCAGGTTTGATGTTATATTTGATACAAATGATTATTTTTGCTCACAAATTTTGATTTTCAAAGACAATGATTTATTTCGTTGATTTTCATGAACAACGATTGACAGTCATTGATTTTCACAACAATATGTCCTGAATAATGAAAGAAACATTCTGTAAAGTCTTTATAAGGTTTACTTTCAAATTTTACAGCATTTTAAGAATTCTATTGTTTTTTTATAGAAGTTATCAGAAACATTTAAAATAATTAAATTTTAATAAACAATTTGGTTATTTTTAAGGATTCGATTTGTAGATATAAACCAAGAAAATACTTTAAAATGTTTCGTCATAAAAATCTTTAGTTGAGTTTATATTATTATAGTATTGAATAGTTATTTTCCGTACTGTTCGTGAAAAACTCAAATTCAACAAAAAAGTGATCAATTTTAAATTGAAAATCTAAATTACAAATTTAATAACACATTGTAAAATTATCTGTGATTTAATCATGTTTAGTGGTTTTTGGACTAAGCATTAACTGATTGTTTGGGAGTGCTTAAAAAGTTGGTGAGGAACGAAACTAAAAACATTTCATTTGATGTTTTTGTATATTTTTAAAATAAATAACTGTAAATGTGTGTGGTTTCTTTTTGAATTTATTATTTATTAGAAATAAATTTAAATAATATTCTGTAGAACAATATTTACGATTATAAATTTATATTCATTAATAAAAAAATTTAAAATTATTTACAAAAAAACAATGAATGTTTTTGTGTGATAAATCTGCTGTGAACTTTACTTCCCACCATTCAAGCGATTTAAGTGAATTTTTTAAATTTATATGCTGACCTCACTTTTAAGTTTATACAGGAACTAATATATAAAATTTTTAAACATTTTCACCCGTATTTATCCTTCTTTTTGCCCAATTATTTTCTGAATTCTTTGAGTTACATGTTAATATGGGTTCTACGGTTACATCAAGTATTCCATTTTTTTTCATAAAAGTAGTATGTAAGTAATGAAATTATTTATAACTGTTATATTATACTATTTTAAATTATATGGTCCTATATTAGGATAAGAATGTAACAAGAATTTCTCTATCGATAAAGAAAAATGTAATTATTGAAATTTACTAATTGTTCTCATTCTATACTTTCTTAATTCAGTCACTTTTAAAATAATTTTAACAAATTCAAATTTTTCTTCTTCATAAGTATTTATTAATAACATTATTAGGTTATACAATAGAATTATTTTTATGTATTATGTGAAAACAATATTTTGTTAGTACATTATACAAATTTATTAAAAATCGTAATTAATTTTCGAATCTTAAATATTTGTGTACGTGCGAATACTTTATAAAGCAGTAAAATCTACATTATTAATAGGCAACATTATTGTTACCTATTTATGATGCAAATTATGATCGATTATTTACTATTGATTGTTTATGATAAATTTTCTTGCATTATTTCTCAATTTATTAGTGAAAACATTTTTACTATCGTAATTTTTAAATATGGGTAATACTATATTTTTAAATATGAAAATATATCAAAGAATCAGCTGCTTTAGCTTTATTGTTAAATTATATTAAACGTATTAAAATGTATTTTAAGAATATACAATGTTTTAGTTAATTAATTCCTGTTTTTTAATATGCTTAATTTCAACCAAAAGCATAAAAATATTTAGAGGTTTTATGACTGTACCTTCTAAAATGGCATTTTTAATAACTGAATCATATTTTCACCGAACGAAAAATAAAACATAAAATATTTTATCAAAGTTTCATTTACTTAAATATTCCATGCAAAAGTAGAAATGCAATAACATGTTTCATTGTATTTATTACAAGTCTAAATTAAACCTTAAACCCGGCAGTTCTAAAACATTAACACAGGATATTCCATAAAAATCTTACTTTTGTACTTAATAAGTATTTTTTGTGATTTAAGGGAAAATGTCTTGAAAATTTTGGCTAATTTAAACTGTTTTGACCATCATATTTCTAGAGTAGTTATTAATTTACATTAACAAAAATTTCAAAACATAACATTATTTATAGCTTTAAATATCCATAAAAATATATTATTCAATAAAAAATTGTAATTTAGGTATTTTTAATTTTAATAGATATGCTTTTGCAATTATGTGATTAATATTTATTCGAATATATGAGATAGGCAATAGTTTATTTTATGAATAAATAAATTGACAAACTACTTGAATCATTATTTGAAAAACTGGATGTATTTTCTGAGATTGAACTATGTGTGATATGATTGAACTTCGTGTTCGTGTTAATATATTTTTAATTAAAATGGTCCAAATAAGTTAAGAAAGAAATGTTTTGATAAGAAATTCCATTTTTTGTTTTGTTTTCCATTTTTTTGTTTTGAAATATACTTTTTACTACATACTACAAACACTATGTTAAGTATCACTATTAATATATCTCGTCTTAGAGTTTATTGCATTTTAATAAATTGGTTGACACAGATTTTTTCACAGCGAAGGAGATAAAAATTCTTGTTAACATAGTGGAATTGTAATTAAATATCAATTTTTATATCTAGCTATATTAATTTTGTTGAAAGTGCATAACTAAATGAAAAATTCATTATAAAAATATGTGAATCAGACTTTTTTTTTACCACGTTCTTTTTTATTATTTAAAGCAATACATTAATTGATGGAAAGTTTAAATGTATGAGACTTTACATTCATAATCTCTTAAAGTATTCATTTATTAATATATTTATATTCACAGACGAGTGAAATATAAATAATATAATACGCTATTTATATTTTATTGGCTTAAATTCTACAATCAATCTTATTCAAAACATCTGTTTCCTAAAATGAAATGAACATGTAAAATATAATAAAAATGTGTCCTCTTTTTCAGTAAACTAAACATATTAACTATATAAATTACTTTCCTTTCATTAAGCAATATTTACATTTATATTATAGATACAAGTTGTCTTTCCTTATATCACATGAAATTGAAAGAATATGTAGTGAATATGCAGTACCAGATTTAAACGACAATATTTTATGCAAATTTCTCTGTCTTTCAAAGATGAAAGTTGAGATAAAAGTCTTTTTATATCGGAAATCTTATTTTTCTTTCCAAATAAAATCCAATTGTTTCACAACATTACATTTCAAATTTTCCTAACATCTTAAATATAAGTCATTACAAACGATATTTCCTAATGAAAAACGTTTTAAAATACGTCATTAACGTAATACTTTCGTAAAATCCTTTAATTAGTTTTATATTAAGTTGTTAGTCAAAGTTTAATAAAACATTTAAATATTGCTTTTTTTAATAGTTGACATAATATGACGGAAATACCATTAAAATTAAATTTGTTATGAAAGATTCAAAAGTCGTAGAAAAAAATGTTGATGGGAAAAATTGGGAAATTTCCTGTTAATGCTTTGAATATAATAATGAAGTATTTTCTTTTTTTATGCTCATTATCAGTTTATATTTGAGAAATGTGCAACATTTGTAACAAATTTTCAATTTTCAATCTGCTATTTGAATATGAAAATTATTCACTATATTTGTTAAAAGTGAAGATATCAAACTTTTTATATTGTATTTAGTTATTCAAATTTATTAAAATATTTTATTTTTTAATGAAATTAACAAAAATCTCTGTACATTATTGGAAAATTTCTGCTGAGTATTTGAGCAAATACAATTAATATTGTGTTTGGAACACTTTTGAATTATTGATATTAATGAAAAGTTTTAAATATTTAAATTAAAAATAAGGAAATTATGCAAGATTGTTGTAAAAGATTAATATGAAAAATTGATCTCGGTAGGCATAAATTAAATTGCAAGCACAAACATTTTTGAGGTAAATCGTGAATATTTCAACATTATATTGGCACTAATATTCTGAAATGGAAGATGAGTTAAAAATAATATAAATAATTATATTTTTAAGTGATAAATTAAAAGAACACTTATAAAATTAAAATCTTATACTTGATAGAAAATATTTTAAATTTCCCTTTGTTTCCATTGGAATGAAAGTTTTTGTTATTTTTACAAGTCAAAGAAATGATTAAAAAACATTCGGTTATATTTATACGAAATAATAAAACAATCAATTAATTATGAAAGTGGTTTCTCCCATTTGGTTTATTGAACTATTTTAATTACAAATATTCCAAGATTGTACCGCAACATATTTTCTTATTGGAATGTGATGACAGATTTTTCTTGTCTAAAGCAGCTTTCTAAGAGCTTAATTAAAAAGGGATAGATCATAACCATTTACTCTATTACACAATCTCTTTATCTTTTATTTTATGTAAGAAAAAACTGAGTTCACACAATTAATGTATGTATGAATTAAACAGAAGAATTATATACGATAGTCTGTTGGAAAAAGATTTTGAGTTTGGTTTTTTGTGGTTATATTTCATTAAAACAAAATTAATTTGAAATGTTGCCACGAACATTTCCCATACATTGATATTTTGTCTCATTTGAAGCTTTATTATGGATAATACTGATTACTTTAAAAATAGTTGCGCATAGTTATTATATTTTTAGTGAAGTAAAATAAAAACAACGCATAAAATACATAGATAATCAGTTGAAAAATTAGAAAATTCAATAAATATTGATATATATAATTTTTGAATAATCTTGAATCTAAATAATTTTCTTGGAACGTGTTCAGAGCAAAATATTTCGCACATCCCAAAAATATTTATCATAAAATTATTGCATTTTTATTATTTTTTCCTCTTTCAAACCAAAGATATTTTAACTCTACTTTGTTAAATGATCAAAATAATTGATTAATTAATTAATTTGTTTTTAAAACGGTCTATGTAAATATTATATTTTTTGATTCTGTGATTAAGTATTTATTTAAAAAAACTATTTATGAAAACTAATTTGTAAATGTTCAACATTTTAAGTGCATATAGTTATTTAATTATAAAACTTACGTAAATATGATTATTTAACATTAACATTTAGCAATATAATCCATTCAAAACATTAAAATAAAGATATTTAATGGTTACATAGATGTATACTTATATATTTTATATATATATACTCTGTTAAAAAAATATATGCTCCCATGGGAGATCAAGTCACAACTACGAAACACGATAGAAACGTAATCTGGTAAGAGATATGCAAATTATTTAAATTTCGACATTAATTTGATAAGGGTAAGCAAGTTGTGCGCATGTGGGAGAGTTTAAAAATTTGAAGGCTCGTGCCGCACGGCAAGCATATGAATTTGTAAACTTGGATTGAAGGTATTGTGATTAGAGATGCTTTTGAGACGTAACCGGTGGCAATACGAAATTGTCAGAATTTGAGAGGGAGCGTATTATAGGCCTCACAAAAACAGAATAATTGAACAGGCGTATCAGACTTCACTTCGGACTGAGCGATATGATTGTTGCATACTGTTGGCAATAATGAATTACGAAAAGAAGAGTCTACCGTTGAATAGGATCAGGACGTTCCCAGAAACACAAATGAGGGCGAGGACCACTCTATCAGAAAAATGGCTACCCCCGTATCAACGACATTGCTATTGTCGATTAAACGCTATGTACCACCTTCCAGTTTATCAATATTTTTTCAATATAATAAAAGAGTTTTTCAATAGAGTAAACGTAATTCTTGGAGTTTACACTCCCAGTTAAAGAAAACTCTGCATCAACCATTTGTAATGTCAGAAGAGATCATCTCTGTTATCTTCACTGTATCTTCATATCTTCATTTAAATGCTCAAGCGTAAATTGTGAGGATCATCTTCAAATTCCAGAATTATAAAGCTCTGAACTTGTATACAGAAATACTCAATCCTTAGCAATTTGGTTTTCCTTAAATCCAAACTGCCAGCAACACTTCTAGCAATTTGCAATTCATTAGAAACCGTATATAATTAGGTAGTATTTTTAATTAGAATTGATGGTTTCTCAAACTGAGATATATTATGAATGAATTTAGTTTCTTCCAATTTTGTACCAAATAGCGTATAGTTGTAACCGAATATAGACCTTACTTTAGCTTATAATCTAACAGGAAAGCTACAATTGTTTCGGCAGCATATTCCCTTTCACAAATAAGAAAGCTAATTAATTCATCATGTTGATTCCTTGTAAACGCATTGTTGCTTATACATTCGAGCACCTGACTAAAGAAACTACTTAAATTACTATTCTATGTGCTCCAATTAGTCTTTTATTCTTTAATTTCAGAACTTTACTTTTGCAAACACAATGTTTTTCTTTGCTAATGCTTATGCTGGCAGTTATTGTCATTCGTTAGTCATTCCAATTTATTTTTTTTTTTATAAAACGTTGCTCAGTTTATACTAATTATATGATAAAAATGTTCATTATTTGATTTATTTGCGATATATTCAAATGACTTACTATGAAGTTAAAATTTAGGACATAACTTTATAAATTTGTTTGAAGAAATGATAATTTTCAGTATAAAAACCAAATTATTAAAATTTTACTTAGTTTTCTATTAACTTGTTTTAAAGCTTTTGACTAAAGTAGTGAAAATCATATAATATGCATGAAAATTCCTTTTTAAAAGTTGGATCAAAATTAGAAATTTTGGCTCAGTAATATTTGTACATAAATTGAATAAGTATTGTAAGTTAGATATTCTTGATGTGTTGTATAAATCTTGGAAATACTATTAAAATACTATCAAAAATAATATGTGAAAATACTTAAATAGGTGATATTCATATAGCTTTTATCTGAAAATAGTCTGTTATCCATAATTAAATACGAAAATTTACATAGAGTTATTTTATTACTTACTGTCAGTGTTTTTGTCTTCTTAATATGTCACTTATAATGTGACTTCTGCCAATATTTTTATTTGATACAATGTAGCAGATAACCTAATAGCTAAAAACAATTATGAAATATTTGAATATTCATCATGTACGCTGTTTTCCGTGAAAAACTTTTATTCATAGGAAATATTCACATGTAGAAATGAAGAAAATGTAAAAAATCTTCCTAGAGCAATTAATGTGCGTAAGGAAACCAGAAACGTTAAAATTATCTGTTATTGTTCAACAGTGACTCGAATCAAAATCTCTCTTTTACCAACACACAAATCCTAATCTAAGACATCAAGAATTACGCAAAATGTCACTCTCAAAAATTTTAAAAATTTTATTACATATTTATTCATAAAATTTCTCACTTTAATCCATTCTGTATAAGCATAATTTAATGTCTTTAACAGTAAAATTAAAATTTCATACAAGCATTCTCATTATTTATTATTATTATTTTATTCCAATTTTAAAAGGCTTCTAATAAAAATTCTGTAAAAGTTGAAAAATTAAATACTAAATTTGCATTAAATTCCTTATTATATTGTATAATCTTTATAAATATAAATTTCTTTTAAATGTATATAGGAATTCCAAATTGAAATTTTAAGATTGAATTAAGTTTTTTACAATTACATTTATTTTTGAATCTGCATGATATTAATGTAAAAAAAGTATTAAAAGAAATAAAGATAAGTAAAATTCGAAATGTTTTCAAATTTTTAATATGATTTGAAAATTAATAGAGGAATTTTCAATTAAAATATATTTTTTCAATATCCCAGAAGACCAAAATTAAAGTAGTAAATCAAATTTAACTGTCCATATATGAAAAATTGAATTTTCCGGGATTAACTTTAAAGTTTATGTTTTATTATGTTATATATTATATTTTATTTAATTGTATGATAAAGTATTATTCGATTTTTTACTATAAAAGTCATTAGAATTATACAACAAATATCTCATTTAAAATAAAAAATTGTGCTTTTAGATGAGAATAAGGAATATTTTTGTTTGTATTCAATTGTAGATATACATATGTAAATCAAATTATTAGTTTTGTATTTTATTTGTTAACTATTAATATTATATGTTTTCCATATTATATCTGCTCCTATGAGAGTAAGTTTATTTTTACAATAGCATTGTCAAAATAACTAAATTTAAGTAATTTAAATCAAAGAAAATAAAAACTATCAAATTAATTTACTCTTTTTATCCCATTGTACATATAAGAATATAGTCTGTCATTTTCATCATATAAAAGTTAAATTTCTTTAAAACCAATTTATCATAAAAAATAAAAATCATATTCCAAAAAAACAAGAAAATGAGTTATTGGTAGAAGTTCATAATCATTATTATTTTAATATAAATGTTGGCATTTAGAAAAACTATTTGTTACATTGATTTCCAAACAATTATGAAGTACTTAATTAATTATGTATTTTTAATACATGAAGTTTTTTAGAATAAAGAAAGACTCTAAAAAAATTTATAGAATCGCAAACTGAATATATTATATATTTTTGAAATATATGGGAATGAGTTAAATTATTCCTTTGCCTGTTTTGTTATATTATAATAAAATCTTAAGGAAGAGGAATTAAAAATTAATGTAACTAAAACATAGAATAAATAGCTAAATTCGTTGTCACAAAATGAAAACATTTATAGTTATGAAATTTATTGTATAGTTTAATATTATAAAAGTAGCAAACAATTTTCAATAAATATAAAGTAAATTTAAAAAATACTGAGCAATTGCGAGAGAAATTATAATTTGGATTTTTTAATGGTCAATACATTTATATCTTCACTATTAAACTTTCAAAGTATTCATTTTTTTATGTGAGCAATAATTAAAGATAAACATAAATAATTATGTTATGACTTTTGTCAAGAAAAGCAAGAATTTTTGAAGAAATGAAAAAATTTAGATAATCGTGAAGACTTTTGAAATGAAAAATCGAAAATTACAATAATTGAATAAAAAAATAAATTTTGTTTTTTACATAGTTTTTAAGTTTCTACCTATTTATTTAAACATTTACAATGTTTAATCACAACCATGTTAATTAAAAGTATAATTCTGCTATCAGTCATTAAGCCTTTCTTGTCAGAAGCATTAAAATTAAGACAAATCTCTAGAGAGATTTAAAAAACACTTCCATGAGAGTTTAAAATGAGAATGAATCATTCAAAATAGTTGTCGAAGAATGCTTCCTGGAAGAATTGAGCATCTTAATAATTTGATACATTGTTGCTGCAACTCAGTAATTCTTAAATCAATTTTTATTATATGAACCTTTCGCTTAAGAAATCTTTTACCAAAATTAAAAAAATTTTAAGCAAAAAATGGCTTAGATGTATTGAAGAGTTCAAAAAACGCCGTGACAGCTTGTTTAAACTGTTTTGTGGAGTAGAATATACCTTTCAAACTCTAAGGCGTGTGACAAGAAGAAAATGTTTAAATTTAAGAAATAATTATGACGAGAAAAAAAGGAAGTTTTATGTAGTTGAATTGATTTTGTTCAATTTTTGAACAGATCACACTCTAATTTTGGTCAATTGAAACAAGCTGTTAGAAAAATTGATTGTTCCTATTAAAGCAAAAAAATAACTGAAAAAGAATTTAGATATTACTCTTGTTTGTGGTATAAAAACGTAGTTAGATAATAAACTATTACAAAAATAATTTATTATTACTGTGCATATAAATTTTAACTCAGAATTCATCATAGTTTATGCATGTTAGATAAATTTTAACATGTTCTTGTAAAATCTTAAAATAAGTGTAAATAAAACGAAAAAAATTAAGCAGGTAAGTGGTTTCTTTTGTTAATAATTAAAAATTATAGTTAGTTAAATTTAATAATAGCTTGGTACAAAAATTAAATACATAATCTGATACTTAAAACATATATTATGTGATAGAAGCTTTCTTAAGGTCTTCTATAATCTTATCTGAAATATAACAAGAATCATTATTGAGAATAGTGGAAAGCTTATTATTTAACAACTTAGTCAAATTTCTTAATTTTTCACAAACAAATTGATAATATTTTATGAAATATTATTATGGTAATTAGTATGAAAAATTTTCATAAGAAAATAATTATCGTTAAATTAAGAGGACGGTAAACTTATTATTATATTACATGTATGTTATTAAGCTTATCATTAAGTCATGTGAATGCTCGCATATGTGAAAACTTAAGAAAACTTTCAAGTATTCATAAATTCTTGGTGTTTGAATGATAATATTTAATTTAAAAATATTGCCTCTTTGTCTTTAGAGCATAACAAACAATAATATAGATCATATTAATGTTCATTATATTAAAATAGCTTAATGCAACATTCATTTACTTACTAATCAATATTTTATCTTATAATGATAATAATCTTTAAGATAATAACACAAAACCAGTTCATTAGAAGTAGATTTTAATGTTTAAGTTTCATTTTTAAAGAAAGTATAAATTTCTTGCATTATTGCTTAGACTTTGTAACTTGAGATATTTAAAAATTCAAAATTAAAATTCCAAATGATTGTCAATTATTGAAATTAGATTGAAATAACTTTCAATTTTTATTATTCAGTACGGATAAGAGTTCTGTCATCCACTATATAGAAAAAGTGATCATTTGTTAGTGTCCATTGATTACTAATTTATTTAAACGTAATTTAATTTATTTAAACTAAGTAATATTGATGATAAAATTATTATTTTATCAAAAATATTACTTTATTATTTCCTGTAAAAAAGTAATTAAATATAGATTGGTTTTAGATTGGAAGAAATGATTAGCAACTGATTTAATCTTAATACCATTGTTTAAATTCTGTGATTATTGAAACAAATAACAAACATAAAAAAACATTTCTTTTTTAAAATTAGAAATTTTTCGAGTGAAGGGTATACAATAACTATTTTTTTGATTTTATCAATATAAAATCGTATTATGAACATGATAACATATTACTCATTAGAAATGAAAAGAATATTAATTACATTATCAAAAGTATTGTAAACATATAATGAATGAAATGGATATTGAAGCTTTGATGCTCAAGATCTTTTGAATAATACAAGAATATTTTCAGTTTATGTATATAAATAAGAAATTCGTGCCAGGTTTCCAGTTTAAAAATCTTGTCAAAAATAGGCAGTTATTTTGTAAAATGATCAATGAATTGATTTTGTAACAAGAAAATGTATGAATCTGAATCATTTATTTTGGGATGATATTCCTAAATTCAGCTGAGTATTATTTAGTATTACCAAAAATCAAATACAAGATAGTTATATGACATTCCGATTAAATCGAGAGCTGTTACCTTCAAGTGGACGATAATAGTTACAGAAAATGCTCCTCAGAAACAGAGTCGCAGCATTTGTAAGAAGGAATTAGAACTATTAGGATGATGATCGCTAATGTAAAAGAGACATTTTATCCATGAATTATAGTTTTAAAGCTATTAAATAAAAGATTACTAAGACAACATTAGCTTAAGAATGGTTTTAACACGGGTATATTATCAAGTTATAAATAATCCGGAGGATGTAACATGACGCAACAGGTTTTATATATCTTCTTACCAATTGCATTTACTTAACATCAGAACTGAAAAAAGTTATTTAAATGAAAGATATTACACAATCAAACTTGAACTGTGTGTGATATATAAAGCTGTGATAAATTTAATTTCTACTACAGAAAAATATTTTGGAGATTTGTAATATAAAAAGTCCACATTTTCTCTTAAAAGCAAAAGGAAGTATATTTGAGATTATATAGGAATATCCCTCTTCTGTATATACAAACGCATGTTTACACATGCTTATAACAATTATTTACATACGTTATACAAATCACACACACAAACACTTCATGTGTGTCACTTCATGATCACACATTATCATCAAAATAAGTAATTCTATTCTACTGTTTATTGGTAAAAACACTTCAAAACATTTTTGGTCAGATTTTATATAACATTAACATAACATGCCTTTCAATTTAATTGATGTATACGTTACAAATTTATCGTTCTTCATGTTCCCATTAACAATTAATTCCTCTTTGGGTGGTTGGAGCCAGACTTTGGGTCTTCTCTGATTTCAATGTCTAAGTTGGAAGATTAAGGTGGTGCAGCTATCTATAAGCCAAAAATCGTACTTCCACCTTCCTATGAGGGTGCTTTTTTCAAAAACGGAAGACGTTCTCTCTCTGACTTCCATCCCCTAGTCTCGAACTTGTCATTGCCAAGTGTCATCAGAAACAACTGACAACAAAATCACGGTGTCGCAATTTAATTAGTATATTTTTCTTCAACAACTTTATCTCTGAAACTTAAATCAGTAACAGAATATAATATTTTGAATTTTCATAATTTATATGTTTTTCTTCCATAGTTTATTCATTAAATAATATGCATTTTTTTAAAATGATGTTTATATATATGTATATATTATGAATGTCATATATCAGTTAAGTGTTCTGTAATTGATTTAAAACTTCTCCGAAATCTAATGTTTAGTTAGCTGAGATAAATCCAATTTAAAATATTATATTTGAAATATAAGACACATTAATGCCCTCAAAACTTTCTTTAAATAGAATTTCAGGAATCATTGAATACATAAATAACACAATATTTCTTAGATCATATCATTCAACGTCATCTCAGGTGCATTTCATAAGAGTTTAATCTCATTGTTAAACAGAAAAATTTAAACATTAAGAATTTTAGAAAAGGATGAAGCTGCAAAGGATTTGAAAGTTACGGAAAACAAAATAGAAGACAAAATGCAAATCGAAGAAAATGTAAGGGATTAATTTCAAAATATTTATGCATAATATTATTGACAATTTAAGTTGAAAATTTTCGGCACATTCCAATGAGTTAAAAATTAATTGTTCATACGGATTAATATGTAATCTTAGATTATTATATCAGTGCCATGTCTTAATTACATATCAAATGGAATTTATGGTATAAAATTGTTAATTTTGAATATTAAGTTTATTAAATGGTATATTTTTAAGAAAAATTATTTTATCATCTAATAATTAAAAATTTTTTAATAAAAATTCCTGTGTAATGTTTGAATGTTAAGTACTTTATATTTTGAAAGATCCTAGATTTTTATTCTATAAAAAAATACAATTAATACCAATTGAATCATATTAGATGATTCATTAAAACCTTTTTTTTATTAGATTGAAATAAAATACTGGTAAATGATCTTGCCATTTTGCATAATATCATGTGAAATTAAAAATGTATTTAAAAAAGGAAATTAATATACGAAATACTTTCTAAAAATTTTAGTTAAGGTGAATTTGAACTATACCATAATCTCATGATATGTGTGTTTACAGAAACAAAATGATTCTGAATTCTCGAATTTGTTTTTTTTAAGTGATACTTAAAAAAAACTTTTAAGTATCATTTACTTAACATATATTACAAGTAGTACCAATACATAACTGTAAGAATTTAAAAATTAATCATTTGAGTTAACTACATAAAGCACATATACTCAATTTTATAACACTTGTATTTTTTTTAAAATTTGAATGGAGTATTAACATTTTCGTTGAACAATGCTAGCAGTAAAAAAAAACTTTAAGAGATTTACCTAGGACGATATTAGTTTTTAATACATTGAATATATTAGCTATTAGAATAATTATGAGTTTATTCAAAACTAATGTTTTTGAAACTGACTATTTAAATAACTTAGCAGTTTTAAATTTTTTAAAAGTACGTAAAATGTAATTTTTTAAACTCTTTGCAAGATATAACTTAAATATACCATTAAAGTGAGATACACATAATTAATAAAATATTTATACCAAATACTAAGTAAAAATATCATTAAAAGTAAAGTGAAATATATAATTTCTTTTTTAATTTTTTTCTTAAAACCTGATTTTATGTATAAACTGCATGAACACTGATCTGATAATAGTAAAGAATTTTTAATGTAGTTTTTGGCAAATAAAATGGTTCCCTTTATATTCAATTTAAATTAGTTTAAAAATATAACTTTATGAGTATATTAATGAATATTTATAATATGAAACTGGTGATATTTATTTAAATATTCGTATTCGTGTGTATCCATAAGAAACTTTTAATAGAGATTGGAATTATTTTGAAAAAAATGATTGGCAATTAAATTTAAATCAAAGCAATTTTTACTGCATAATTGTATAGAACGTTTATTTTCCAAAAAAAGTTTACTTAGAAGTATACAATAAAAAAATTGCATTAGTTAAAAACATAATGAAAATATTTTCTGAAGTGTAGTTTTTATGCATAGGTTTGATGCACTTTATTTGAAAATAAGAACATGTGAAAGTAAAAAACAATGTGAAGAAAAATTTAATTAAAAATAAGTTAATATTTTTGAGAAAATATATGTTGATAAGATATTATAATACATAAGTTTCATTTTACTTCTACTTATGTATAACCAAAAATTCCTTTGATTTATTATTTTAAAAAGCTGATAAGAAAAATTAAAAAATACTATTCCCCAAATAATAAAACTCAATTTTATTTTGTAATCAATATAAATTCTTCTTTCCTTTAAACTTACTGATAGCAAAATATATTTACTTTCAGCATGCAGATTATTAAATTTATTCAGTAAATTCAAATATAATTAATTTAGGTTTCATATAATTACATTTTAAAAGTATAGCTTTTTATATATAGCAATGGCATTTTACTATAACTTTGATAAAATTATTTTTTCATACATAGTATATTTTTATAAGATCCATGTGTAATAAAATGAAAAACAACTATATTAAAATATTTAATTTAATAAATACTACAAGAAATTTAGTATTAATAATTATTTTAATAGATTCAACTAGGAAACTATAAATTAAAAATTCAAGTTAATGATAGTTTTTTATTTTCTTATTAAAATAAATATAAATACTTTTTTTTAATTCTCTATTTGCTTAAAATCTTATAATAATGGTATGCATTTAAAATGTATAACTGATATGCTTGGTGTGATAAAAAAAATGTGGGAGTACCATGGAACGTTTCCTATAAGTTATTTGTAAATTAACTTCTTTGTAATTTTCTATAATATTTCTAAATTTGATTAATTCTTGAGAATAAGAATATTTTGATTGTTTCTAGAAATTATTCTTAGAAGCTGATGAATTATTATAAGCATTACGAGAATGAAAATTTATGTTTCTTATTAAAAGTGTAAAAATTTAACTAATGAATAATTCATTATTTAAACCAGTAATCATTTTTAAGATAAAATTAACAAAATGGTAATCTAGACATACAAAAACAAAGCATATCAAAAAATTATTAAAATAAATACACAACAGCGCAACCATTTTAATAATTTTATTCTAATATTTCCTAAAACATTAATGTTAAAATGTTTTATTTCTTAAATCACTCAATTCATTTACTCATTTAGAAGACTAATGTGTAGTCAGTGAAGCTCTGATTTAATTTGTAATTAAAATTAATAAATAGAATTAAAAAGTTTATCTTTTTATTTACGGAATCAATACATAAAATTCCTTTAAAGAAATGTTTTTGTTTTACACGCTCACATTAATGCTTGTATAGTCATCAAAAAGCATCATTCCATATCAGATATGTATCTTTACGATTGTTTATCTGGATTTTCCATCATAACTTCAAAAAAAGTGTAAGATTTAACTATTTAAGAGCAAATGATCTAAAAATCTAAATATGCTTATGGCATATATTTTAAATACACAATGATCTGACAAATTAAAATCGAATACCGACATGAGAAAATACGACATTATTTCCAATCCCTCTATTAATAATAAGAATAGTATGGATAATTACGAAATTTAAATTAGATTATATTAATTTTTATATAGCAGAAGGCTCATATACTTAAGAAAATGTGTCTCAGTTTTGATACTAGCTTTTGTTTAACAACGAGTACCAAATTTTGTTTCTGTTTTTTTATCATATGTATATATAGACATTAGTGCTTGGGAGTTTTCTCATTTCTTAAATTGTGAAATTAGAATACATACATTTACTAAGAAATAGTTTCTAGGAAATCAAGAAATTATGAGTAACTAAATACTTTTACTTTCACTTTAAAACTTCGTGGTTTGAAAAGTAAGAAATTTGAAACTGTTTCATAGAATAAAACACATGCTGATATCAGGCTGCAAGCAATGAAAATATTTTATACTTTTATTTGAGTCAAACTTTAAAACATAACTAGGAATAATTTTTAAGAACTTTCTCTTTTTAAAATATCAACTGTTCTTTTTCACGCATCATTTAGATAATGTTTTATATCTTTTTTTTATGATTCAGATAAGCATTAATTTTTTATAAACTAAAGAACAAGATGCATTGATTGATTATTTGAAATTGAAAACTCAATTCTAAAGTTTACCATTTTTTAGGATGTACAGATAAGTAACAATTTTAATTTAAAAAGATGAATAATTTCAAAAATTTTATATAGATATACTTGAGTAGAAAATGTAATAAGTTGGAGATATTTTCTTGCAAAATGTGAGATTTTTTAGAACATTACACTTACTGCCTAAATTTATAAATTATGGTTTGATCAAGATGCATTGATTGATTATTTGAAATTGAATACTCAATAATAAATTTTACTATTTTTAGGATGCACAGATAAGTAACAATTACAATTTAAAAAGAGGAATAATTTAATAATTTTTATACAAAAATTATTGAGTATAAAAATGTATAAGTGTGAGATTTTTATTGTCACACTTATACCCAAGTCTTGTAAAACTTGAGATTTTTTGGAACATTATACTAATGCTTAAATTTATAAATTATATCTTGCTCTTAAATTAAATATATAATTTCTAGCTGAATTTTCTAAAAGTTTGTTTCACATAAAATGCATCAGTATGTAATTCCTAATGATAAAAGTATTTTTTCCCATCAATAACGAAAATGCGTTTTAAAACTGAATCCTCAATTCACTCAACTATAAATCCAGAATATTCATATTAATAGTGATTAAAAAAATACTTAAAATATTGTAATCTTATAAGACAAAATGTATTTCATTTAAACATAGGGATTAATGTGTAACAAAAAATAAAACTTTTTGCTGACAGTACTAATTAATTTTTACATTTGTTTCATCTTCGCAAAACTTATAATACTAGTCATCCTACATGTATCATCATGATATATTTTAATTAAGAGTTGAAAAAGCTACGATTGAAATCTCTAGCTGTGATATTTATTGATCAAAAGAAAATTATTTGTATAAGTGTCTTAAGACCAAATTTAAGTAATGATTTCCTTACATTCCAGAATAGTTTAAATTATTCGAAAATTATTTTACGTTTTTTAAAATAACACATAATGTTTCAAGACAACTAAAAAATTTAAAAAAATGCATACAACCATGAGAATCCTTTACATTAAATAAATTAAGTACTCTAATATTTATTATTTTTATTAGTATGTACTATTTATTAAATATAATTTAGTTGGTTGCTATGGTTATTATAGCTTTAAATTTTCTTACTGTTGGTTGAAAGATTTCAATTTATTTTAAACATAAATGAGTAGATATAAAACATTACACTAGATTAACAGTCCTTTTGATTAGGATTGATGGATTGGTATCGATTTCTTATCTACAAGAATTGAGCAAAAATGTAATTCATTTTTAATATAGTATCAAACCATTGCCAATTCTATGAATTCAATAATAAATCATATACACTCGTGGCTTAATGTATTTTCTAATATTAAATTAAATAAACGATATTAATTCTGGAACTGAGGCAGTTCTAATGTTGCAAGTATTACTTAACTGAAGATAGTAATTGAGAGATAGAAATCTCATCAAAAGCTCTTTACTGATTAAACAAACATTTACATAGAAGCTTCATTTTTTTAAAACATTTTTTCTCAGTTAGTGCACAGAAATTAAAAAATAAGATTGAGCAAGAAGGAAATGCAAATAATTAAAATGAATATTTAAGTAGTTATGTCATTTTAATGACAAGTGTTATATTTAGTTGTTAACAACTACAATTTACTGTAATAAAATGTTTCTTTTAATTTCTTTTAAGCAAAATGATTGTAAATGTTGTTTTTCAATTTCTAACGTAATTATTTCAGAATTTATTGAAACCAATTTTTGAATATTTAAATAACGATGAATCATTAACACTGAGTACAAGAAAATAACTTAATAAAAACTCCAAATTTATATTTCAGAAACCAAGATAAGACTAGTAAATTTAACAACATGTTTCAAGCTAATATGAAAACTTAAAGGCATCCATGTAGTCTGTTACTTTATCACATATTTTAAATTATACATGATGTACATTTTGTGACGTTAACCAATGCATTTATTCAAAATTAAGCAAAACTGAGATGTTTAAAGTTTAACTTGGTTCTGGCCAAATAATGAAAATGAATCAAAATACAGTAAACATATCTTAACAAAACACTAAATACGCATATGTTGAGATTAAGAGTGAGATTTAAATTTAAGAAGATCTCACTGACTATATTTATTAATGAAAGCACACAATTTAACTGGCAGATAAAATACACGAATTTCGAAGGAAATAAAACTTAATGAAATAAAATACATAATTATTTCACTACAGTGCTTCTTTTTTATAATTTTCATTCACGAATACTAAAGTACTAAATGAGTATTTTTTCAAAACAATAAGAATAAAATTATTTCTCATTACTCTAAATTAATTTAATAGTCTTCCATTTTCAAAGGAAAATATAAGATGTCAAAATTCAAAATAAATTAACTTGTAACCGCATTGAAATTCCTTATCAGAAATGTTTGTTGCATTAATTGGTGAATCATTTAATTCCAAAAGCAATGCATTGCTACAAAGTGAACTTGTTACATAACCTGATTTTGAGTAACTTCAGCTCTTATTACGGAAGTCTGGAAGAAAATGAATGAAACTGCGATATTAATATTAATACTGAGAACACAATTAAATACTGGTATACCTTGTTATAACATTTCCTATTTGCATATAAATTGATATTAAATATAGAAACTATGATAAGAAGAATATATCTAAAGTAAGAATTCATTAAATGCTATTTCAAATTTAACCATGTAACATTTTAAGATATGTGTTTGTTACTTCATCAATGTATAAAAATGCTTATGTTAAAGGATATATTACAAGAGAAATATTTTTTTTTCTTTTTCTAAAACATTTATAACTTAAACAATAAAATTTTAACAAGCGTTTTGATTAAATATCCATAATTACTTGATATATATAATGATGTAGAAATGCACAAGATAAACAGGTACTCGTATGTAAAGTATGATTTACTTTTTATGCCAGTTATTTTTCTGATGATAGTCTTTAAAAATTTTCTTACGTCTTCTAATGTATAAATGTGGATTTATATTGATTTTAATAACATTTGTGAAAAATATCAAAACAATCTAAATATGGTACTCAGCTTATTCAAAAAATTTATTAAAATGGAAAAGCAATTCAAATTTTGTTATGCAAATTAAAAATGATTATATTTCTTCCAGTTATCAAAGAAATTTTATTAATACATAAAAATAGAAAATAATTAATTTTATTATCTAAAAAGCAAATAAAATAAGTATATAATAATTATAGGAATAATATGATAGATTTTAGGATGTATTTTTATAAGATAAATTTCTATATCATAAAATATATAGACCTATTGGCAAAAATTAGAAATTTAAATAACAAGAGAAAATTCATCTTCAAGAAAATAGAGGTTTATCAAAATCAATAGTTACATTTTGCATATGAGGCTGAAAAAACAAGGCGATAAGAATATCTTATTCTATTTTTGAAATGCTTTTGCGAAATTCACCTAAACTTAATTATATGAATTTCATTAATCATACATTCAATTTAATACGCGAAATTATTAAATCTTTTATAGAATTATGATTTATTTTGTAATAGTTCTATAAGGGAGTCCTGACGTTTTTATTCATAACTTAAAGATATAGTATCTAGTGATTACTTTCAGATATTGAACTTAGGAAATTATATATTTCAAGGATTTCATATGCTGTCTGGTTCTTGCAAAGAAGTTGTATGTTTTGCATTTAAAAATCTTAATTTTCATTGAGAATTATTATACTAGCTCATTGTTTCTATGAAAATATATGCAATCCATTGCAATGGATATTTAGACATTTTTTATATTAATTTTTCAAATAAAAGATAGATCTTCAATTCCTATTTTGGATCCAGAGGCTAATTTCTTAACACTGAAGAAACATACCTTAATTCTGATATAGAAGATACATTCTTGCAATATAATTAATGGTACTTAACAGCATTTAATACATAAATTTTAATAAAGTGGTATGTTTTATTATAATATATAAAATGTTCCATACATAAACATCAACTAAAAAAATAACACAAATGTATTAGAATTTATAAATTCTATTAATCTCTAATATAAAAATGCATTCTCTATTATTTTGCATTTGATTGTTCAATTTTTTGTCAGAATTGAGATTTCATTATTAATTGATTATCAGTAATCATATTTGTTATTGTGCAATTAATTTAACACAAATGTTTCTCCGATATATTAAGTCTCTGGTAAACACATTTTTCTTAAAGCGTTGCTAGGGGATTCAAAGTAAATTCATACCTAACTCAATTAAATCACCACAAAATGCCTCAGCATCTTTTTTTTACGCATGGAATCTTTTGTGATCCCGTAAACACAGCTTCCTTACCCTGTGATTAAAGTTGAATTATACTGGGATAGTTATTGATTTTTCTGCAGACAAGAGAAGCACACCAATGCCGAGAAGCCCTTTGTCATGAAGTATCATTATATAATTTCTTACTTTTATTTGAAAAGGAATTTCTTAGAAAAGTTGTGAAAATGATATAAAATGAGGTGCAGTGATATGTATTCAGTTTAAATGCGTAGACCTTTTTTATTAGATTATATTTTAATCTTAAAAAATAATCTAATAAAAATATTCAATTTAAATATTATTTAATTGAAACATCATAAAAAATGAGGCTTTTCAGGTTTATTAAATAATTATTATAACTTAATGAATTTCAAGAATTTTTTAAATTGTTTATTTATTAGGATTATTAAAAAGTTATTTTAAATAGCTGAATATTTTGTGTAAAAAAATAATGTAGATTTTAATTTGAATGATATTTTTAAAGTGTTATAAATAACATTTAAAATAAATATTTTTAAAAATAGTCTAATTTTTAAATGAATTTCGAAAGTATGAAAATTTCATAAGAAAATTTATAATTTCTTATTGTCAAAAATGATGACAAAGTGAATGATTTCATGAAATTGAAAACTGTTAATTATTAAATGTAATACATTTAAAATTTTTGCTCTAATACTACTTACTTTTTGAAATATCACTTTTTAGAAGACACTAACTAACAAGTCAATAAAATCATTCTTCTTAAAATTTAATTCCTGCTTCTAGTATATATTTCTGGTGTTTTTTGACTAATTTATATAGTTATGTTTCAAAGATTTTAAGAAGAATTTTCAAAGAAAAATATTTAAAAAGTAATATTTACCAACAATTGACACAAATATTTAAATTTCAAAATATAACTATTTTAAGCATTGTGCAACGAAACTATACATATTTGTGTATACATATATGCACGTAATGAATGCAATCTTATTTATATTAATAATTAAACAAGTAAACTCTTGAATTTAAATTCTTTTTAAATGATAACATGATATTACATTAAAAAGCAGAGTATTAATTTTAGAAATATTTATTTAAAAGATGGTTGCATAAAAATTTTATTTTCAAGTAAATTTACTTGAAGATAAATTTTTTATCATGTAAGAAAATACTAACAGGATTAAAACTTTCAAAAATGGGACTTCATATTAAATCAAAAAGTCTTTTTAAATACATTCTTTTTCTTCAAGCGTCTGGAAAATTTAATATGAACTATTATAATGCACTTTTTCAAA
>JAPDSC010109964.1:9599-71698 GCA_026290005.1 Latrodectus geometricus | reverse complement strand
ATTTTCGTGATCCCCAAATGGGGCCCATGGCAGGGAATGGGTTAATGATAAAATACAGAAATATTTATAATAATAGTAGAATCATCGACGTAATAATGCATTTCTTTTACACTTGAACTGTCAAATATGTATTAAAATCGTCAAAAATAAAAATTTTTAATAAATATTTAAAAAAGTTGCTAATTTTTCATTAAATAAGTATAAATATCCTTTTATTGTAAAGAGGTAGAGAAAAGTTTATCAGACTATTTTTTTTAAATATAATAAGTGCCCAAAGTATCCCAATTGTTCTTAATTACACTTCATGCTAAAATATATATTATAATTTTATATATATCTATGTATTATAAAAATCACAATCAATTTCTTCTTTACTTTATAAATATACATTAATTATTGTAATACATTTTACTGTATAATAAATTCATATGATGGCTATTTGCTTCTTGAAGGGGCTATTTCACCAGAAATCCTTTTGCTAATACATTAAATCTGCTACATATCTAAATTTATCAACTGTTGAAACTCAAGAGACTTGCATTACTGTTCTTGGAAGTGCAATGGGACACAAATGAACATAGTGGATTTACTAAAGAAGTTATCTTTATAAACTCAATCATTTCCTTATAAATGCACCTGTTAATCAATTGTATTTTAATAAGCAAAAAAATCCTTGGAATTAAATCTACTCCATTTTTAAAACTTAGCAAACATACATTAAAATTGTGATAAGAACAAAGAGACACTACCGATCATTATCAATTCATTTAAAAAGTTATATTTACGGATTAGTTTATTCGAAATGATTAAATCTATAGTTTCAATCATTTCCCCACAAATGAATTTGTAAATTAATGATTGAATAACCAAACACAAATTTTAATCTACCTACTTTAAATGACTTAAAATGTCCAGCACAAACTGATCAAACACAATGACAATGTAGTGTCAAGGATATGTTTGAAAATTATATGTTGAGATTCTTCCTCACATAAAATTTCTGATTAAAATAAATTTCTTTCAATTCCATGTATTAGTTTTCGCAAGTATTGCTTTTTAATTCTTTTTTATTAAAAAAGGACGACAGATATTTCAAATATTCTTATAGTTTTTGGATTTAGCATTAGTCGATAGAAGAGGATGTCCATAGTAAATTTAATAATGTGAATATCATCGAAACCAAAATTAGCATAAATCAATCCAATATTATTGGAACAACAGTTTCAAGAATAATGTGACAAAACCGTATCTTAAAAAACTTTTGTTTTCAAACTTTTAAAAGTATTATTATGTTTAAATATAACCAGTATACATGGTTATATAAAAGTGACAAAAATATTATCATCATCAAGTCGATCCTACAATCCAATTGTGAGATAAGTTTTACTTAACTTTACATTATTTTTATCGATTTGGATAATCTATGTATCTGTATCCAAAAGTCTAATTTAAGTTTTACTTATTTCCTACAAAACAGATGCAAATTTGCCTGCTCATATTAGACTATAAAACTTTTACCAATGAACTTTTTTTTCATTATAATTGTATTTACCAGAAATAATAATACTAATTAAACAATATATGATCTTTTTATTTTCAATAAATTTTCTCTAATATCAGATACATTTATTTTATTTTCAATTAATTCAAAAACTATAAATTTATGTCTCCAGCCTATATAAAATAAAACATAATATTATAAATTTTATAAAGCGAAAATTATATAAAGTGAAAATTATATAAAGTGAAGTTTTATAAATTGAATATGAGGTATATAATAAGTAATGATAGATATTTATATAATATTGACACATTTTCTTTTTATGAAGTAAATATTGTAAAATAAGAATGTTTTGAATTATAATTGAATGTTTGTAATATAAAATTTCATTGTATTTTTATGATATTAATATTTTAAAATAAACAATCATTAAATTGCCGCTCAGTTGTATATTTATATTGAAAAATACATATATTTATTATAATATTATAAAATTTTATATAATATATAATTTTATTATAATATATAATTTTATTATATATAATTAATAATCGATAATATTATATAATATATGCTTTATTTAAGTACAGTTAAATATGTAGAATACATTCAAATAGTTATTTATATAAATGAGATTATAAAAATAATTATATAAACAACACAAAAGAACATTTTTTTTGATAGTTTTTCTTTATGTGTGAATATATTATAATTTGTGTACAATTAGACAGTCAAATCTTATAGTTAAATAACAATCTTGTTAGAAATCACTTTTCAAAGGTATTAAATTAAAATTGTTAAAATTAAACGATAAAAGAAGTTAAATTTCCAATACAATATTTTTACTTAATAATTAGTTATATTTAATTGATAAGTACTTTTAATATTTCTTCAATAATTACATTAATATTTAAATAAAATTTGATGCATGTCAAGTTTAATCTTTATGATGACAAAATCTTTATATGAGAGTCTTATAGCTGATATTAAATTTGAAATCATAATAAATAAACTGAAAAGTAGAAAATTAATTTATTTTGCATAATATATATTTTGTGAGTTTAAAAGCGAGCAAAACGTTCTTCTAAAATAAATATATTAAAAGACTGCATATTATAATCATAAATATTTCTATTTTTATGATTGAAATCTATGAAATTGTTTTCTCATCTGCTTTATTAAATAAATTAAATATCTTATATGACAGAATAAAGTTAATCAGAATAAAGTAAAATTTTTTTTTCTGATTAATAAATTAAATATACTACGTTAGAAAATCTCGTCACAAGACAGATTCATAGGACCCCTTAATTGCTAATAATGAAACGTAATTAAAATACGATTCGTGTAATTACATTCCACAATTAATTCAACATTAATCGATAATCAACATAAAAGAACCAAACAGTTTATCTAAGGCATGTTCATTTGAATTAAGAGATTTGATCTATCGTAAAGGTTACTAGATTTGTTACAGGAACTGCTGCATTTAATCAAAGAAAGCACACTATTTGCAATCTAAATAAATTTAATCTTACTTTTTTCTACTAAAAAATTAGAACTTCCCTTTTAAATAAGAACATAAAGTGAAAGTTCAATTTATAAATAAGTGTAAAAATAATAGTCCTGTCTAAAAATTCTCTTCCTCTTTCGAAAAAAACAGAATTTTATTAAAAATGGAATGAAATATAAAATAAGATTCTTCACAAGTGAAATTTAAAAATTATCAAGAAATTTCGAACATAATGTTATATAAAATACTGTTATGTGTTTAAAAATTAAATCTTTATTTCAGTAAATAATTTTTTATACATACAAACAAAATGGAAATTTAAGATGTTTTTTATATCTCGTTAATTAAAATACCTAGATAAAGAAAATAATGTACATTTTTAGAACATATGCAGAATAGTTCTGTGTCAAAGACAGTCTGAGTCATATTTGTAAAAATTAACGTATTAAAGTTATTTGCTTTTAAAATTTAGATACATTAAGCAATTATTATATTTATAAATACACAGTTTCCCAGATTTTTATACTTGCATTTATCAGATTTGCATTCTCCCGTGTTAAAATATTGTTAAAACCACTGACTTTCAAAAAGATGATTTTCTAAAACAATTATAATTACATAGTTTTGATTGCTATGGAAAATCTTCAAACAATGTTTTCCCCTTAAGTTTTGAATTAATTTCTGGTATACCACTATGAAAATTTCAGTTATTTTGTTAATAAAAGATAAATGTCCATTTAGAATATCTAACATCATCGCTAATAAATTTCGTGGATCATTTCTGGCTTTGTCTACATGCGTTACTAATATTACGAGAGCAAAATTTAAGATTTTGAACTTTCAATTTATAATAAGTAATAATAATAATTATTTATAAGATTTAGAACTTTCAATTTAAGATTTAGAACTTTGAACTCGAAAGTAGGGAACAAGCACTGGATTTAAGACATATGAAATTCACTAATTGTCATTTAAATTAACATTTGAATAACATTAAATAACATTTCAAACCTATAATTAACATTTCAAACTAGAGATATGCAAGTATACACCTAACAGTACAATACTCTTGCCATGACAATAAGTATAGGATCTTTACGTTGATACCAAACTCAAACAGGTGACAACCGTACTCTTTAGGTTACCAGACAAGGTCAGCCCAAAGCTGATTTCAAAACCAGCATATTTCTGAAAACAAGACATTGTGTTCTTCAAATATTAAGCTTTATCGTTGAGTATAAATTAACCTCCTTCTTCTGTTCTGCATGAAAGCAGAAATAATGGTCACTGCGATAATAATCTAATCTGCTGTGATTATACATGTATGGATTTGCATGGCTGATCTGATATAGAACTATCTTTTTGGATATTAATTACTCGGGGTCATTGTGATATTGCATACTATTCTATATAACACTCAGCAACAGCTCGATGCGCATGTAACTGGTTGTGCATTGAACAGCGCAAGGGAAAATATCCTGCAATGAAAATCCACACTCTTTATAGGCTATGATGATTCTATTTCTATTGAACTCCGACACTTAGGGTTATATGTTTCTTCATCGGAAAATAGCATCAATGTTTTGAGAAAGCTTTGACTGTACAAAATAATTTTTGAAACCTAAATATACCTCAAAATATTCCGATAAACAATGCTTTTATAGCCATTTGTCCATTTTCGTCATTTAACTCATAGAAATGAATAACCTTTTTACATTCAAAACTATTGATTATTTCATGGAATTTTGACATAAGCAAGGTCATTTCTGCCTGTTGCTACAATTGTAATGGACAATATTGTATAGCAGCCGGAAAATGTAGTATGCAGGGAACATACAATCCGTTATATCACTGTCAACTCTTATAAATTGTTAATAATAATTCCAAATTTCTATAAGGGAATTACAGATAGTGAAACAAATACTACGAAAAAAATATAAAAAAAGTTTTCTGCAATTTTGAGATGGAAACTCTTTGAAATTATTACTAAAATAAAGAGTGTTAGTAAGCTCTAAAATTATTCTTAAGTTGTTTTTCAAAAGTTTTGAAAAGTCTTTTTTACCACAGGATTCTTTAGATCTTGAAGAATGAGCTTCCTAAATTATTTATAGAAAATTAATTGTTTCTAGATTTTTTTAAAACAATGAACTAAATTAACTTGCTGAATATATCTACTTAACTGTGTTTCATTAAAATAATATTAAAATAATTTTACATCTAACTCAGTAAATTTGTATTTGATTAATCACATTCTTATTATTTTATATTCTACTGCAGAAAATGTGCATTGAGATTTCGAGGATTCAACATTTTAGAGAGTGTTTTTCTTTTTAAAAAGTAACTTAATAATTCCTTTTCTTAAAAAAAGAAATATCAAAGTAAATAAAAATCAAAATAATTGAAAAAATAACTAAATTTTGATTTAAGGAGGAAAGAATTTAGACCAATAAAGTAGTATACAAACAAGTGCACACATTATGATGCATATTTAAGTTCTAATCCAATTAAGAACAAAAAATCAATATAGTAATGAAATTAGAAGTATAATTTACATTAGTACATTTTTCTTTACATAAATTATCTAAAACAGAAAGAATTAAAAAAATCACCTGTGACTGAAGTTTCAATTTAAAAGTGGAAAAGTTAAATTTTACAATTTTACACACAAATGTATTTTCACTTTACAATTATGCAATTGGTATAACAAATTGCTAGTGATATTTAAATATAGAAATTTTGCTAAATATTATTTCATTAAATGAACTGTGTTAATGTATATGACTAAAGTGTGAAAAATTAAATTCACATTTTAGATTTATTTTTCGTTGAAACATTCATATAATAATGGAAAAACACTCCTTCAAAATTACTTTCCTGTCGTGTTTATTATAATTATAAGGAGAAAATTTCTGAAAGTTAATTATATTTAAATTTATTGTATCATATATTTTTCTACTATTTTATAAACAGTTATTTATTATGGTAAAATTTCAGTAAAGTTTAATTTGTTACCTTATAGTTTTGATGCAACAAAAAAACTTTTTAACTGATTTTGTATTTTAAAGTTATTGTGAGAATTGTTCAAAGAAATAGCTATGTAGATCAAGAGAAATGTAAATGAGATATTAAATTTAAATAAATAAAACACATTAATTATTTAGCATGTAGCAGAAAATTCCATAAATGTCTTAGTTCTAGCTTACAATATAAAAAATCTGTTTAATGATTGTTTATATAAAAATTTTACAGAAATCTTCATAAAATTGGGTATTCAAATGAGTTAGATTTTACTAGAAAATCAGGATTTCGGTGAAAGAAAAAACCTAAATCAGCCAAAGAAGCAATCTAGAAATATTTTGAGTCAATAAATGTTTCTCTAAGTAGAGAAATATTTATACCTAATTATTAAAAATTTGAAATTGGAAGTATTGTAAAAATATGAATTATGTAAGCATTTAGTTTTTAAGTTCTAATTAAAAAATGATTTCATGCTTTATAAAGGAACAATTTTTCATAAACCAAAAAAAAATAATTAGAATTATTTAGAATATAAGTGTATTTTCTAATCCTTATTAAAGATTTTTTAATGAATCTTTTGAATATAGCTGAAAGGTATTGAAACAATATTTGATTTAAACTATATATATATCCCATTTTATATAAGAAACTTTTAAATGCTGATTGAAGCAGGATTCATAAGTACTTATCGAATATAAAAAATAATTAAATTTAAAAATTCTACAATTTTACATTTATTTGCATTGAACTCAGATTTTTTAAATGAAAAATTAACTTAATTAATTAATTTAATTAATTTTTAATTAATTTTTATTATTTTTCATAGCGAAAAATAATAAAAATTAATTAAATACTCAATGAAAATGTCTATAATTTATTTTCATATTAAAACAATTTATAATAAATAATTATGTTAAAAATATTAAAAAATTTCATCGTTAAAAAAAATCTTATTTTATTCTCTTTCTGTAAGTGCAATTTTATTTACTAAGTATCTTTATTAAAATTTTATTTTAAAAATTAATTGAAAAAATGTTATTTTAAAAATAAAAGAAAAATGCGTAATTGAATAAATTAATTTTTTTAAAAAAATATTTTTTTACTAAATCTAATATTTATTTTTTTATTGTTATGATTAATCATTAATTATATGACTATACTTTTTTATTATATTTTATTTTTTATACGATTTATTATTATCAACAAATGGCAATATATTTATCTAATAAATAGTTCTTTCCTTTATTATTATAAAATGGAATGTAAAAAATATCAACCTTTTACCAATCCAATCAATAGATACTACATATATGTATAATGCATACTGACGAGGAAAATGTGTTGTAAAGTAAAGTATTGAATTTGATGCAACTAATCCTATTTGATAAGTTTGTATTGAATATGTACGTATTTTTTTTTATAATAATCCAGTAGAAGAATTTTGGACACATGATACTGATGATTAGATTAATTGATGTTCCTACATAATGAATAATAATTGATGTTCCTACAAAATAAAAAAAAATGTTATCATTTTTTTTTAATCTTAAAAGATTTGTGCAATGTACAACAAAGGCTTACAGATATTATTTCTGAAAAATGTGGATATTGTATTACACAAATAAAAAATAAATAATATAAGGATAAAATTAAGTGGGTAGTTTTATCACTAGTGCAAATTTAAAAATAACTGTATGCGTAAACATTGTGTAACATGTGAGTGTAAACATCATTTTAGATCGTAACTTTTCTAAATATGACTCAGGAAATTTTTTATTATATTGTTACTATATATATAATTAATATCAAAATTCAATAAAAAAATTTCAAACGTTTTTGATATAAGTTTAGGAAAATAACAATTTAAAGATGGTTATTGAAAAAAATAGGAATTAAATGGTGCACAGCTTTAATATAGAGTTTTTACAGCTGAAGAAATAGAAAATTTTATTTGCAGTGTGTGAAGCAGTTGAATTATTTGAAATAAATATTTTACACTTTTAAAGGTTTGTCTCGAAAAGAGTTCAACTTTTCAATGTATAAAAAAAAATGAAGATATAAATGCTAGAATGTCATCATTTGATATTTTTCATTTTGTAATCAGTATTAACTTTCTGTTTGAAAGCGCATTTAACCAGTGCGAAAATTGCACTGGTTAAATGTACACACATACATATATGTGTGTACATTTAACCAGTGCAATTTTTTATTTTCAATGTGTTCAAAGTAAGGAATTAATATAGCTGCCTTAAATGTGTTGATTATTAAATTTGTTTTTTCTTTATTATGTTTTTAAAACATATTAATTGCTGCATAAGAAAAATGTAAGATATGATAATTTCCTATAAGATAAATTATATTAAAATCAAAGAAATTTTTGAAGAATAACGAGGCTCTAGTTAATTAGGGTTGTTTTCGTTATTGTAAGGTAGTGGGTTTGAGTTACGACCTTACTGAAAATCCGCCATATTCACATATTCTGGTTGGTGCATATAAAATCACGGTCTTAATGTCTTCCATGTAAAATAGTACTTTCTAAGAGTTATGGTAGGCTAAATTTGGATATCTTTTGCTTGGTCATTGCTTTCAAATGACAAAGGTCCACATACCTTTGGGGCACGATGCCACACCCACATATATCCTATTATAAAAATATACCATTACTTTACTCCTTACAGTGCTGAAAACAGAAAATTCTAGTTCTAAGGCTTATGGAAAATATTTTGGAAAATTGTTTCATATTAATTCATTCCTACTAATTTTCTTTTACACTACTCAAAAATATGCAATACTTTTTTAAATTGAAATTTTGTTACTAGTATATGTACTAGTATATGTAAAACTATTTTCAAATATATAGTTATCTCAATTAGAATAATATATATTTACTGGAAGTTGCGTAAAATTTAATTCACAAAATTTTTATTCAATTTATTCTATTAATTTTGAAGCAAAATTAAAAAATGTCATTTATTCAAACTTTGAAATAAGTTTAAAATGTTTCACTACTCAAAAATTCAACTATGCAAAGTCACCAGTTGTTTCACCAATTGAACATAGCATGGATGAACTGGAAAATGCTAGGGTGCCTGATTTGAGCACCCCAAAATATCGCAAATCCAAAATTAGCAAATTTGAATACAGGCAAAATATATCGAAGGATGATGTTAGGAGCCTCTATCATTCTTCACCTAGTTGTATACAAATATGTATCACCTCCTGGAGCGGTTCCACCAACTAGTGATTTGAACATTCATACTGTAATTGTGAACAATGGGTGGACCATCTGAACTTAATGTTTTATCATTGCATTATCTATGCATGAGAAGTATATATATTTCATTCCATTAAAAACGAACTAATTCCTTATTGCTGCAATTTTTTTGAAAAAGAATTTTCTGCATTGCTAACCATTAACTATTCCATGCAAGATGCTATAAGAAAAGAAATTTTATAATGAAAAATATGATGCTGTGACATGCAATTGCTTAGCTTTTTTATGCATTCATGTAAGATAGGCTGTGGTAATAACACCTATAATGTATTTAAATGAAAAAACTGATAAGCAGGTTTCTCCTACTCAAACAACATTTGTAAATTACTGCCCGACGAAAAGCTCTTACTGTATCTATTGTAAGAAATATAAATGCTTACCAGTGTTCCTGTATCCACCATTTTAACCACATGATAAATTTTTTAGTGATTTGTGCAGTCAACTTACGAGTCCAAAACCAGCAAAAAGAATCATTTGCAAGACAACATCTGTCTACATAAGTAATTCGACGACATTTTTAATAGAATGGACGAACAATTTGGACAAACTATGACTTTGGTTATTCATGACATTACACCACAGATAAGATCGATTTCAGTGGTTTAATCAACGTCAAATCTGTATTAGGAATGGTCTGACATCACTTTTTCATATGAATGCCAATTTTGCCTATAGCATCATGTTAGTAGTAATTTCTTATTTACATTTACTCCAGGTGCAGAAATTTTAACAAGATAATTTTAACGGATAGTGTACAATGTCTTTTAATGATATGCAATATTCCATATTGTTTGATTGGGTAAGAAGTAAAGCACAATTAAGACAAGTTTTCCCAAGTTATAGATGTTCAAAGCAGACTTTATGAAAAAAAAAGCTGTATTTCTGAAACCGTTTTACCAAATTTACATTTGTAATAAAAATATTCGTTTATGGGGACTAATGATAATATATATTATAGTAAATTCAATATTATATTAATTTGTATTTAAAATATGTATTTTTAAATAAAATACTTGAGCCTTGGACAATAAATAATGACAAAAATGGATAATATGTAATTACGGGGAGAGTTACAGTGTGCTGATTACCTAAAATTTGTATTTCATTTAACTATTTCAGTATTGAACAATATACAGATGTATTATACAAATGTGCAAAATAATTATTATAAACCAAAGAGTAAATTTTTATCTCATAATTCTAAAAAATATAAAAATAATTTACAGTCAAAATTAAGTTTATTTGAATTTTATAATAATTAGTGCAAAATTTAATTTTAAGCAACATTGTAATTCACATATACAGAATTAAAAGTAAATATATAGTTGTATATTTTATTTACGTCATTAAAAAGAAAGAAGCAATGTTTAAACATTGAGTAATAACTTCAAAATTTAAAGACCAAAATTTTTTATAAAAAGGCCAGCATTTTTGTACATAATTTTATATATTTGCAATGTTGAAGATATTAATTATACTTCCATATTGGTTTAACTGCCTTAAATGAATACTATGAATTCAATACTAAAGTCTGTTTAATATTTGCAGTCATGGCATCATCTTATTGTTAATTACAAAGAAGTATGAAATTTATTTGAAAGGTATTAGTGGATTTTTCTTCGATATTTTATTAGTTTTATATTTGTTCGAATATTGGAGATCAGAAAACAAAATTAATGTTACTTTTTTACATAATTGTACTCTGAATCCTTTTCTAGTAGTCTAAAATGTCTTTAAAACTTAACGTTTTATTGAATCTAATAATGTTTTTAAACGTACTTATAATATTTCAAAGTTATAGAAAATAATGTTTTAAAGTTTTCTTCTAAATCATTAAATCGTGTAAGATTAAAATCTTATTTCTTTTTAATTATACCTTTTTAAATTTTTATATTTATGTAATTCTCTCAAATAATAAGACATAAAGTTTTGTTAGAATATCATATTGTTCGTAGCATTCTAAATGTTGCTGCAATCTTTATTTTCTTTTTAACTAAGAGAAAATTTACAATATTACACGGAATTCCTAATGTATAATTAAGGTTCCTTTTTTATTTATCATGAAATTCTGATATTGTACTTATGATTAATACATTGTTTAATAAATGTTCATCTATCTTTAGCAATCAAAATCATTTTATAAGCATAATTATTTTTATTTCGATAGTAAATAAGAGTTCTACTTTTCATTTTTAAAATTCCGTTAATAATTCCCAAATTGTAAATCATACTCCATTTTCCTAAATCAGGAATACAGAAAATATTTTGGAATAAGAATACATGCATTCCTTACCGTTCAAAGAAAATATTTTATCTTTATTTAAAAAAAAATCTCTTAAATCATATACACTAAATACACCCTTTTAAATTTCGTTTCAACTGATTTTACCTTTTTGTAGTTTAACAAGGTTTCTAACATACTTATGTATCGAAATTATAAAAATTAAAGTTTCCAGAAGTAGGATTAATCTTTTGACTCATTTTTTCACTATGCAGCAAGATTTTTTTTTTATGAATAGTACGTTACTTTTACGGAAACAGTTAGTAATCTTATAAGAGCAGATTGATTCTAACATTGATTTAATTTTTTTTAAAAATGCATTTGGAGATGTTTTAATCTTTTTTAGATAAATACTAATTCAAAGTGTTAATTGTATAAGACATAAAGAACGATCGTTTGCTTTTTTCAATTGTGTAAAACGATATAAAATTTGAACAAAATATGCTGTTTCCATTTACTTTCCAATTTTAAAATTATTGTCAACTGCTATTTAAGTTAAGTTTTTAGTAAAAAGCAGATAAGCTACGTATTAGAATTCAAAATTCCTTTGAAAGGCAAAAAAGAAACTTGCATAGAATGACAAAACAAAAAATTCAAAAGTAATGTAGTTTGATAAACTGAAGTTTCTTTTCTAAAGAAAGTATTGATCGTAATTTAACATTTTGGTAGAAACTAGTGAACTAGCACTTGAAAACTTTCTACAGAGCAGTATGAAAATTTGTCAACATTGAGAAAATTCTTAGTTCCAAGCTTAGTCTTCATATTTCATTTTTTTTACAAAAATAAAATTCAGCATAAAATGGCTTGATACAATTATATTTTGTTGTCACTTACTTACTTTAGGGATATAAATAAAGTATTTTTGCTTTAAAGATGTCTGTTTTTTATTTTACATTATAATTATTATGAAATTGTAGACATGATTACTTAAATAATTTCTACCTTTATTCAAAAACCAATGAATTTATATTATATGCTGTGAATTTTCGACAATTTTGAAAAAAAAACTGCTTGTAAAGAAGTAAAAATAAATATTTTATTCATTAAAACCATGAAAGAAGAACAAATATCAGGTGTTATATACTTAAATTTTCCTGAGATTATCAAAAAATAATTTCAGTCAATTCTGATTCTTATACATTTAAAATTTTTTTTCAGAAGTCACAAATTATTCTAACCTTTTTTTTAAATATATATTAAGCTGGCTTTCATAAAGGATGATTACTGGTTTATGTTTTGAGATCATGATATTTGAGATAGAACTTTCAATGTTTTAATTTTCATGGAAACGAATAATGAAAATTATAGTTACATGACTTTCAGAATATAACTTTTACAACGTCTTTCAATTTCCATTGAAAAAGTTTAATGATATAAATTTTGTTGCTTTAAATATTTTTGTATAATTAATTTGAATTCAATGACGAATTATCATACAAATTTCCCCATTAATAAATAAATTAAAAAATATAAGATCACTTAGCGAAACACAGGAATTTTAAAGAAAAATTCCTTAAAAGCTGAATTTTTATCTTTGTTTTGAATCCGATTTGTAAGCCATGGAAATTCTGAAAATGCGATCTTTCAGTTAAACAACAAAAAATATATTTATACAAAGATATAAAAATTATGGCTAGTTTATGAATTCTTCATAAAACTAATTCAACTATCAGTTAGTGCAATTTATAGTGGTAATATATTTTTTTTTATTCACAATCACAATTGTGAACTCGTACTGACACAGTTTAACAAATACTTATGACGATTTAATTATATTATAAGGAATCCTTTTAATTGATTTTTTAAAGCTATTTATCAGTTGTACTTTTAGAATATATTTTCTCGTACCATCTAATGATTAATTGCCTATGAATTTATGTCAAATAGAAATAAATATATATCAATGGATTTTCCATAGTTAATGAATACCTATTTGTCACTTACAATCGTAAAGATATTAATATTGTAATCAAGTCACTCATAAAGAGATATATTTTATTCACAATCAGATTAGGTAAAAGTAGTTGATTTGTTATTTATGAATCTCTACATTTGTCTTACGCAAGATACCTTCTTTCAGAGTGCTACTATACGTACTATTTTCTCATTTTTACTCTAGCTTTATTGATATAATGAATAACTTGTGAACATGTTATAAATTTACGATGTATTTGCATTCAGTTATTTCAATAAGGAATTTTCACCTATATATTGCTACATTGGTTCAAAATTTTGTCTTATGCTAAGGCACACTGCTTTCTCACTCAAATAAATTTGTGTATAGCAAAGATTCACGTAACAAAATAGAATAAAATTAAAAAGTAGATTATTTTAATGAAATTAAAAATAAAAATTCGTTGTTTACAAAACAAAAAGTTAATAAAAATGTAGCCACTTACCAAACAATGATTAGAAAATGAAGAAAATTGTTAATTCTTAAAAGTAGTGACATCTATGTGGCATTAAACGCGCACGTACAAGCTTAATATTTTTTTGATTCAACTGTTAAAATCCATCATTTATCAAACATGGCTAGTAATTGATGTATGAAGGACAATTAATGGTAACTAATGGTCCTAGAATACTTATATTATCTCCCTCTGAAGGCAGTGATTATCAAAATTCTTCTACAATATATCAAAGGCTCTCTCACTGAATGACTGGAAGCAAGTGTCATTATCAGTTGTACTGAATTCATCGTATTCTACATTTTATAGAAATGTATACATTCGATCATTTAACCTTTATATCATATTTAATGTTTAAAATAAAGGAAAAAAGTAGAACAAGGTTAAAGGAATACATTGTTGTTGCACTTGCATACTTACCTGTGCCTAGCCCTGAGCTGGGCTCTACCAGCCAAGTTGAAGTAGCCAGTTGAGAGTCTTCATGACTTAGGAGGAAGAACTGAGCATAAGACCAACATATACTTGACCTGCCATTTTTATAGGTATCATTTCACATGAGAGACATTACAAATTTGACTTATTTAAAGCCTGCCTCTGGTAAACAAGGGACATCTTCGGTTAAGCCTGAACTCAAAATCGCTAATCATTCGATAATGATATCGTCAAAATAATATGTAAACAATTTAGATAAATATGAGTAGAAAAAATTGTCTATGGTTTAACTTTGAAAAAAATTAATTCTACTTATGACTATGTTTGGAAACATTCACTCGAAAGAAATTATAACAATTTTATTGGGTTAAAAAAATAAATTTTCAGAAAAGTTTTATAAGTATTTTAGAAAACAATTCTTTTAAATTAATTTCAGAGGTATGTTAGAGAAAAGTATTTAATTCAATTTAACTAATGAACTAATTGAAAAATTAATTAATTAATTCTTATACACTAATAATTAATATTTCACATAAGATTTAATGAGAAACCATTATTCTATTCAGATAGTCCTCGTAATATTTACCAAAAAAAAGTTTCTAGACTATATTAACTTTTTTGAGGATTAAAACTTTGTTTTTCTTCAATCAAAAATTTCTTTTTTTCAATGAAAGTTTTAATATTATATAGCTAATCCTTCAAAGTGGTGCTTAAGTTAAATGGCTTTATAAAAGCCGCCAAGAAAAATTTTTAATATTTAAATTTTTACTTAATATAAATTTATGGCATAAAAATTTAGGATTATTTTATTAGATGTCAAACTTCTTTTACTAAGCATCTTGTATAATCTTCGTGAATCAAGAAATTCCTAAAAAATTCAAAATTTATATGTAATATTAATAGGACATTTATATTAATAAGTATATGTTTCTTAACTTTGATATCATGATTATATAACATACATACTGAATTAAAGACTCTTAGACATCTATAACACTGAGTAATAAAATTAGAATTTTGGTGATGTAATTATGGCAAAGTTAAGAATACCAAAATATAAAAAAAGGATGAATCAAATTGTGATTAAAAATGTAAATCCTCAGAACTATATCCAAAAATAAAACCAGTAAATTGTGGATACCAAAAATCTTAATTTATTTTATCCATAAAAAATAACATGAAGTAATAAATTGATTTCAAATGAATTACATTCATATACTTGAAATATGTTTTTACTTATGACCTATTGAATCTGCTTAGTATAAAATACGAAGTATTTACACATTATGATATCCTATATAAATTTTTATAATTTCTGTAAATTTCTTCTTCCAGATATTTTGATTGAAGTATGCATTTTTATTGATTTTTGAAATACATTATTATTCTTCTTAACACTTCTCCTTACAAATCCTTCAGAATTGTGTTTGCTGTAAGGGATTGAAATCTTGAGAAACTAGTTTTTTGATAAATTAGTTTATGAAATATATTGGAAATTTTGTAAAATAATTTTTGAATCATTTTGCGTAATCAAAAAATTCACATAAAATGTAAAATTGTACTAAAAAATTTTATATTTTTAGTTTAAAAATGATAAACTGCAATTTTCATAGATAGTAATCTTTATGATAATATGGGAATAAATTAATATTTTTAGATAATTAATAAACAATACCATAAACACTTTTACAAAAATAGTAAAAATTTCACTGAATTTCTCTTTTTTTTAAATAAAGTTTGGTTTCGATTCCAAAGAAAATGTTTTACTAAACAAAGTGTAAAAAAATAAAAAAGAATATACGTTTATATAAATAACTTCACTACAGATTATTTAATCTTTCTGAATAGTAGTTACTTCCTCCAATTTTTCTTTCCTTTTCTTTTATTTTTTCTTATAACATGAACAAAAGAAAAATGGGTGAACTTACCAGAATTGAATTAATTTATATAAGTTTCATTCTCCTTCAAAAAGAATATTATATCATGTATTCATTATGAATTCAATAAAAGATTGACACAATTTTAAACTAGTTTTAATAAAACTACAGTAGGACTTTTGAGCTAGTGAATTTTATTACTATAAGTGTTTGGAATATGTAAATAAAATGCTTATATATTGAAATAATGTTGATACTGATTGTTTTCTTGATATTGAAATTTATAATTATTAATAAGTTTGATAATAAGCAAAATGTTTGATTTTATTTAGAAACGCATTATTTCAGTAAAATCTTTATCTAAGAATTAAATATATTAATAAATAAATTTTTAACTAAAATCTTCAATGCCAGACACTGGTTTATATTTTAACAAAATTTAATAAGAGTATAATAAAAATGAATGTTAAGAGAAAATATTTTGTGTAATACGGGCAAAAAATATGCATGTATTTTCTTTATATTGAATCTATTTTAACTTGTATATATATGGGTATTTCATAATAATTAATCATAATTTTCAAAGTCTTAAACAAATAACATTAGTTTTTTGAAATGCATATCTGTACTAATAACTGAATTGCAAAACTGTGGAAAGGATTTTTACAGTTTATTTACCTTATTACGCAATTTAATGCTTTAACCAATCAATCAAAGTTATGCTATATAAATTCAAAACATTCAAATTGAATCTTAGTGTAATGTACGTTAGCATTTTCCTCCATTATCTTAACCAATATCACCTATCTAAGACTTGACGCATTGATCCTGACGCATTGTCTCAGAATCTCGTATCATTTATGGCTCCTCTCTGAAATGCATGAAAGTCTTTGGAATCCAACTATATATATTAAAATTCAATTACTAAATTTAACTCATGAGGATAGGTAATTGTCACTTATCACAAAATGATACACGATGATTAATAAAGGAAATTACAAAAAGAAATATATAACGATTAGTAATATAAGAGTACTTGATTGAAAAGAAATAATTTATTTGCTATATTAAATATTTTCATGTTTTGTCACAAAATATATGTTATTATTTTCATCGCTTTTACCTTTGTATAAAATGTATTTTCTAAATTTCTTATTATTGGTTATTTAATACTCTTTAGGGGAAATTCAATACTTACATTGCTATTACATTATTAAAATAACTTTAGTATTAATAAAGTACAAGAAATCTGCGGTTACGCCATGACCTCTTTGTAAAGCACCATTCTTCAGAGTGAAAGTTCTTAAGTTCCATCCCAGGAAATGATAAACAATAGGAGATGGATTTTGCATTTCTGCCCCCTGCTTATATGCCTATTAGGTTGGATGCTTGGAAGTTTTCCAGATTCCCATTTTTGCAACTTATGAAAACTATTTTTTACATATGATGCAAATGTCTATGAAAAGTCTTTTGAGGAGACAATTATGCATTAAAGAATAAAATGTCTTAAAATAGTCTCAAAACTTTAAGAAGTTTACAACACGGTGCCAAAATGGAAGAGATATTTACTTTAGAGAAGAACACAAAGATATTCAACAGTATTCCAATATCTTAGTCCTTTCAGTTTGAGAAGTTTGACCAATCCTGTATATTTCTAAGTAAAAAAAGCATACAATACTTATTTAATTACAAATTATTTTTCCTTATTATTGTTGTGGGATCCTCATTAATGTCCTAAAAAAGTAAATTATATTCTTTTTGATGTTTTACAACGTTAGAAAAGAGCATGTATATTTCTTTATTTAGCTTGGATCTTAGAAACATTTTGTATGCTATCTTTTTTAAATCACTTTAGCGATATTTACTTAGGATTTCCTTAGACTGATTCTCTAATACACATGTCTCCTATTTGTGCTCTTAAATTGTGATCAAATAAACAATGTCTTTTTAATATGAAGTACTTAATAAGTGTCTTTTCTGTATGGCTCTGGAGTAAAAAAAACATGGAATCATTTCTGAATAATTTAGCAGGTACATTAATAGCAATTTTCCCTACTGCAGGTACGTTATCTTTTATCACTATTCACATTGGTCTTCCTGTGAATACTTCATCCTGAAGATAATTACATCCTCAGTGAAATACCGTGAGCTATTTGAATTATCTAAATTTAATAAGAAAATTTTCTTCGAAATTTTAATAGTAGATTGAATACCTTCTTGAATTCTACTTTAAATGTGACTCTCGTATATTAATTAAAAAATAAATTTGTGCAACAAATTTCCTTGGATTTATTTTTGCTAATTAAAATTAGAATAGTTTTCATTAAGTTTGTTCAGAATAAAAAAATATTCATTTGAATTATAAAATCGGAGGGGCTCACAAAATTGCTTGTATATTTACTAGCAATTTTATTTAATCTTAATTATATATATTTTAATTATATATATTATATAATTAATATATATTTATTTAATCTTAATTGATTTATTTATTTGTATTTATTATTTAATGAAATCATGATAAAATTTCTATAAAATTTAATATTATTAAATTTGTATTAGAATGATGTGTGTGTGAATAACAATTTGCTTAAAAATACAAAATTCAATATTCAATGTTTGTTTTTAATAATATCTTATGGCTTATATATCTTATATTCAGCTAAGCGTTATAATTTTATATGCAAACAGGACGCACAAAAGTTATCAATAGTATTTCAATCGGTTTATTTTTTAGAGATTATTAATCAATAGTAGTGATTTTCTTTCTAGTTTATTGTCATACATATCGAGTGAAATGTTCAATAATTAGTTTAAAATGCTGCTAAAAAGCTACAACTTCTTTTTATATAAATATACTATTGTGGTGAAAAAATATTCAGAATATTGAATTGAAGCATTTTCATGGTTTTATTTTACATGAATAAAACAAATTCATATTTTATTTTAAATCATGAAACAAGTAATATTTGTGTGTGTCAATTCTAAAATACAATAAAATATCGAAATAGATTCAGCAGGCGTAAATTGAGTAAATGAACTTAAACTGAAATTTGATACGAAATATAATTATAATTTGCATATGTATAATAGTTGTTGATAAATGGGATTTCAATTTGTCAACAACGACGTATCAGCCGAATAAGTTCCTCATTTTATTTTCCTCAGATTGTCATAATTGAATAAAAGCGTAAAAGCAATGAAATAGTTGATGTTTCAATCACATATAAAATTAAATTATTAATTCTAAATTTTAGTTTTGAATACAATTTCAGAAAAGTAACTTTTAAAAAATTGTCACATGGAAACATCAAACATATATAGCTCTTTAAACATTATTAAATTTGCCAAAAATATTCATATTTGTATATTGTATATACCGATATTATAATGAAATTAAAAGGAAACATTATACTATAGTTTTATATTTTTAATATAACTACCTTCATGATAGCATTTTGTAAGAAAATTTGGTTTATTTTCATTTTTTATCAAATTCTAATAGAAACATATACGTGCATCTAATATTCTTTCTTAAAGTTGTTGATTTCAAATGATAATTTCTTTTAAAAATTTACAACTAAGTTTGAAAAAAATAATAACGGATGTATTAAATTTCTCAATTTCAATAGACGAACTAAATATTTAATAATCAGTTCGACGAACTTTATTTTTGAGGCTTTTTCTTCAACAGTTCGTGGATTTGATTCTCATTTCAGATAAGAAGTATTATTGAAAATTGAAAAATTTTATATAGTAAATCTTTGTAGGATTTACTATTATTTATAAAATGTTATTATAGAGTTATAAGCAAACGAGATCATATTAAACATTTTTGCCCTTAAGACTTTTTCTTTATACTTTTTATAACAATAGTATAAGCACAAGCTCCTTCAATGTCCAAGCCTGTACTTTTTCTTCAATAGATGAATTGATTAGTTCTTCGTATTGAGTTAAAATTCATGCAAAAATCGAAACAAATTTAATGTTAAAATGAGAACTCGTGCAAAACATCTTTATTGCATTTCATAACACCTAAAATAGATTTTTGTTCAGTAAATGAAGAATAAGTTATTTTACATTATTGTTTTGCATACTTAATATCTGTTAAATTAAATATCAGTTTAGAGAATTTTGAATTGTTTATGTGAGCTGCGGTTAATAAATTATTGTAATTTTTTGGACAATCTCAGGTTAGGGAAACATATTTTAAATATTATTTTCAAATTAATTTATTTTAATAATTTTGAATTAAATTCAGAGTTTATTAATTCAGATGTAAATTTAGTTTAAAACATCATTAAATTATATTTTTAAATAAAAATATTAATTAATGTTTAAATGATGGTAAATTATAAAAAAGTCATACATGGAAATATAGTTTGAAAACATTTAATTGAAAAATAATTATGTAGATATCACATCAGGAATTACCTCAAGTTACATTTTTTTAATTCTTAATTAAAAATAATAGTTGAATAGAAAGACACCCGGTAAAGATTATATAAATTCGTTGATATTCTAAAGGCAAAAATTAAACACGAAATAAAAAAAGAGAAATGTGACACTAACGTGACATTTGTGAATGTTTCAGTTGACATTTTGAAGAAAATAGGAAGCAGAAAATCAATAGAAATAAAATGAACGGAAATGAGTGCATAACTTTTGGAAAATCAAATACAAAGTGTGTTACTTCACTTACCCATTAGAAAATATGATTGATAAAAAATAATCTAAGGGAGAAATTAAAAAAAATTCAAATTATTATTTCAGAGAGTAAGCATACCAACTTCAATACTACGAGAGTTTGAATGTCTCCTATACAATTTCACCTAATGTGCTGTTATAAAATAGATATAGTGAGATACTTGTTTCATATAAAATGATGCCACTACAATGACATTAGATATTCGTAAATAAATGTTTTAACACGGAAAAATTAGGCATGAATTATGAAAAACATTTTTAGAAGATGCAGTAAAATAAAAATGATATTTGAAGATAATACTTAAATTTGTGATACATAAAGTAAAAACTGTAACATGATAGCTTAATATATAATCTTATCGTTTCTTTAGTTAATCCACACATGTGATATAAATCAAATTATTTGAAATATTGTCAATAAATTACAAATTATTAAGTGAAAATAAACAAGCAAAAATATAGATTAGAATAATAATTAAAATGTTTGATAAAGCTAATATTGGATGACAAATTCCTATATTTTTTATCAATCATACATAAGAAAATATATGCAACCGAAAATTACGATAGAAATTACGATTACGATGATTAAAAAATAATCTTACATCGATAATGAAATCATGTTAGAATTTATATTTAAATAAAGATTAAAAAATCTTTCAGTCACTGCAAAGTCACTGCATAGTTTATAATAAGCATTTAAATAATTTTTAATATTAGAAAGTAGACTCTTTCCTTGTGTATGAAGAGTCCAAATTATTACTATTAAGTTAAAAATCATACCTTCATGGGTACAGTATGTATTTGTGAGAAATACTGTCGAATAACGAATAAATAACATCATTTCCTGTGTATAAAAATTATAAATTATTCTATCTCTAAAAAATTGAAAATTTTTTCCTTAATTTTTAATAAAAAAGATCACAAATTAGGTAAAGTTTATTTACATATGGATGAAATATATACACTGGTCATCATTAATTAAGGAAAATTCACAAAAGTGACGATAACACAAAAAGTTATGTGGGAAATTTAATGGAACATGTACACTTTATACAACACAAAGCAAGTTACAAAATAACAAAAAGAAATCACCAGACACGGTGTTATAAGAATTAGCATATATATACAATGAACGAATGGGAGGTGAGTAACTTTAGTATAGGAAAAGTACTTCTAATATGGGGTATGATGCCTCCGAGAAGCAATATAGCACATGCAATGTTGTATGATGCTCTAATTATACAGTCCATTAATTGTGTATTAAGTGCGAGCAAAGTAACTGAAAGCGTGGCTAGTTTCCCAGAAGAGTATTCGAGAGCAGTTATACCATCAAAAGCTCTTAGAGTGTCCCGAACATGCGTGGTTTGGTAAAGGTTTGTTAATCGAGCTGGCTGCAGCATGCTCTCATTAGCTTCCTTCTAGAGATAAGCATCCATGATGCGAGCCCTGTGTGATATTGTATTAACATCCTGTAACAAAAAATATTAATCATCATCATAAAAAACAATATTATTACTATTGCATAAAAAACACATAAGCATCTAGAATGTCATCTCCATGTGTGTGAGCAATAACATTTCCAAGGGAAAATACATGGAAGTCTATGCGTCCACCCAAAGAGGTACCATCCCAAACACAGATGACATCTAATCCATATGCATCTTTTCCACGAATGTTTGATGGATGACAACGAGTCCCACGTTCTCTCCTTATGATCTTCCTTTGATCCATGATGAAAATGGGCTTATTCTTGCTTTCGTGGCTAAGTCTCTAATCATATGTAAAGAGATAACGATCTATTGATCATACGCCCATTGGACATAATGACTTTATCATTTCAAACGTTCCCGCTTATGTCGTTATATGAACAGGACAAAAATGACTGCTCACTTCACATAAAGATCATGTTCCGGAAGCTTTCGATGCACGCTGCCGGAGCTTGCAGTTAGGGAGTATCTGAGTTCAGTTGGAGTTGCTGTTTTACTCCTTCTTATGTATAAGGACAAATATTAGTCATCATCATATTAGTTGTAGCTCATGACCATTCTTGAATAAACCTCTTGGATGCCTAATCCGTGGTTAAAAATTATTGTTAAAGACAATTAATCACATTCAGCCATATAGCTACTTTTCTTTGACTTGTCCTGCGTCTAGTCTCCCGAAAGCTAGCCATCAAAATTGTTCAGTCAAATGATTCCTTGAGGTCATTGTTACAATTACAATTATCAACCAGATTTCTAACCTCAGACATGCGCAATTGCCTCCTAGGTCTCAGATATCCACTATTATGTTCCTCACAAATAGTATTCCAAAAGCAGTTCTACAGTTTTGCATGATGTCATATAGTTCACCTCCTCTTACCAGCATATTCAAATTTCATTGAGATTGGCTTATTTTTGGAAGAATTATCAATATTTTTGAGAATATTTCTTAATATATAACCTTTCAGTGCGGTGAAAATAAATCAACAAAGATTCTTTTCCACAGAACCAATGGAGGATACTATTATCAACAAAAAAATCAACAAGTGGACTAACAGTCAGTTGGATTAGTCAGTGATGGATAAAACTAAAAAGGTCCAACCCAGAAAAGCTAGTTAATTCAAATATAATTTTTATGTGGATGATAATATGCATTTTTATGTGGATATAATGTAATAGATATAAAGAAAAAAAGTGAGTAGGCCTGGAACTTTAAAAAATAGGCATCAACCAATATTATACTTTGACAGTAAGCAAATTTCAAAAGAAATAAAAAAAACATGAGTTTACTAAAGTATATACTTTCTATAACACGATTTTTACTGGACATTAAGTACAACATGTGGAGAACAGAATTTACATTTAAATAATTTGGAAAAAGATAATCGTTAGGATAAATAGACGTAAAATCTATGACCACAAATGTTATTGTGTATTATTTTTATATAAATGTCTTACCTTCTTCAGATGCCAAAATATGTAATTCTTAAAATTGATGCTGTCAGTGTCCCAATAAATACTTTCATTTTTATTTTCACATCATATACATATCTTGCTTTTTTGCCGACTTTACAGTTAGAAAAAGGACTATATACTTTTCTGAACAAATTAATATGCCAAAAATATTAAAATTAATGTATCAAAAACATTAATCTTCTCAGTTTTTGTTCTCTGATCACAACCGCTTCTGTGCGACTCAAAGATATATGATAGGACAAAGTGTAGTTATTGTTGTTTTGATATTTTCTTTTTCAAAAACAAAGCTTTGAATTTAAATATTTCCTTATGTTTATTAAAAGATCAATTTTAATATTATTAGTTTCTAAAAAGTTTGGAAACAATATATATTTTACGTGAAAATTTTTAAGAAGTTTGATTTATTTTATAAAGATATTCAAACTACACATGCAATTTTCACTAATTAAATAACTAATTTAATTAGTAAGCATGTTGTTGAGTAATTTTTGTTGCATATGCTTAATTGGAAAGAATTCTTTTACAAAAATGTTTCAATTTGTATCCATTTTAAATGTATTTATTTGAGAAAATGAAATTTCCTATTCCCTTAAAAGCAGAACTGTCAACTTAGCAAATCCCTTAGAAAATTCAATATTTATTTTTTGACTGGCATTTTGTAACCTGAAAAAGTAATCAGCTAAAATGTTTATTTTCTTTAAAAAAATATGTTTCTATTATTTAAGTTAATTATAATTTGTCACATAGCTTAAGTTCAATAATTCATGGATGATGGCTAAAATGCATGAAATTTCTGAATAAATAACAAAAATGGAGGCGATACTATTGTAGTTAACAAAAAACAATAAAGAAAATGCTTTTGTGTTATCACCTATAGCATCGATATCTTAAATATACTATTTATCTAAAAGTGGTAAAATAATAAAAATTCGTAGAAAAATTGATTATTATCCGTTAGAACTTTTTTGAGAGTTAATTATGCAATCAAATCCTTATTTAGGTAAAAATTTATTTCATAAGTTTGAATAACTAAAGGGATGATTGTTAAGGATAAGCAGCTTGCAGCAATAAATCTATTAAAAATTTTAAACAAATGATAAAAGGGTAAGAAAATATAAAAAAACACTTAAAACAACCCAGTATAAGCACAGGTGTTGGAGCATAAATTAATGTATAACTTACAAATTTAATCATCAAAACATAAACTAAGGATATAAATATGACAATTTAAAATAAAAAGACAAAAGACAAGGAAGCAAATGATTATAAAATTTGTCTTTAAATTAAAAATTCAATTTTTGATACAACATGAATTTATATATATTTCTTTTTAAGATACTAATTTTTTTATATAAACATATATAATTTAACAGAAGTTATAATACAAATTTATTACTAAAATTAGAGTAGTAAAAATCTAGAGAAATTATCTTCAAAGAGATGCATTTAAATTCCATTGTAAAACTTTTATAACTAGGGCAAGAAAAACATGTTTTTAAAACTGAATATCATAACAGATAACAGAGTATGGTTCAAAAATCTGTTATAAGAGTTCATATTGAAATTTATGCAGAAATGATGCTTGATAGAGTATTTATAAAGATTATCAAAATGAATATAGAAAAATCAATATTTTCTATTTATTCTCTTGATACTCTGTATTCTTCTATTTTTTATATTCTCAGAAGTTCAGATTTCCAGGAAAGTGGAAATAATTACCTAAACCTTTCTCAAATTTAAAATTGTGTCAAAATGATTATATGCAAATTGCACCTATCTGAGAATATGCTAATTTTGCTTGTAATTATGAGACATTTAATTTCTCCCAATCAGGGGAAGGGAATTCGCTGCAATATTTCAATTTGACATACCTCTTATTTAAGTCTTTTGATAATCTGCATAGTTAATTAATTACTAGATTTTTTTTGAATCACCATTATTAAAAAGAGACATGACATATTTAATTTACCTTATTAGAAGTGATAAACCAGGATTGTTTCAGAATACTGAAACTATTTAATTCTTTTTACGGAAACTGTAGTTCAAAGGCAATTCAAAATATAATAACATAACGTTATTATTGATTCTTAAAAGCACACAGATACTTCACAATCATACATCGAGGGGTGCGTTTTGGTATAGTTATTTGCGGGAACGGAAACAAGATTATGAGGACTTTTTAGCATTAAGTTTTATAAATTAACTGTAATAGTTCGTATTATTGTAGATCTTTGATTAATGGTTATTTAGTGGTAGATAAATGTGTTGTCTTCTAGATTGACGAACGTAAAGTATTTCAGCTAGGAAAGAATTGAGTAATCGTTACTTCATAATTGAATCACGTTAATGCTTATTGCCATAAAATTTATGGATTATGTCAAGATAATTTTAATTTGTATATTAAAATTCTTTTTTTATCAGACGCAGTAGCAGGTGATATTTTCACCATGACAACATTTACCAGTGAATTATCAGGAATGAATGAAATAAATAATTGGTATAAAATCTTTAGATATATATAACGTCTAAAGATTACCTGCAAAAAATATCATTGTATCTAAAATAAAAATAATGATAATATACAAGTTATAAAGTAATTTGTCATATTATTTTTTAAAATTCAATTTTAACTTTTGATATGATGCGTAAAAGGATATTAAATGCATTTGAATTTAATCTAAGTTGAAAGGTGCAAATCAAAATATGAATTGACTGAAGATTAATTTGTAAAAATTTCTTTGTAATAAAGTCATTAAAGCAATTTAAACTACATTTTCATTTGCTTGATATAATTTATTATCGTTTTTATGATATCATTTAATTTTGTAATTATTAATGAATGAGAAAAATCTATCCATTGTCCTAGTCTATTCTTAGCCTAGCCAACAAGAGTCATAATGCACGATTTGATTAGAAAATTTGATCTCGATAATACTCGATTTGATTTACACATATAAATTATGTGCAGACTCACTAATATAAACACGAAATTCCATTAACCATCAAAATAATTAGAAAATACATGTTTTAAAAATTTATATTATAATTTTCAGCATTTTTACTTATTTTTTTTTATCATTTATAGTTATTAAATTTTTATTATTAACATTTTGCTTTTACAAATAACATAATATTATTTTTTATAATACAAGCACATCTAATTTTTGCCTTAAATCTTCTAAATACATTCCTTTATTTTCACTATCTTAAAATGTATGCTTATTTAATTTTTTATAATGTAATAAGAAGTTAACTATAACACATTTTCTGAAAAAAATATTTTCATTAGTTTCATCAAAATAGGAAAATAAATTTTCCTAGAGCTATTTAAAAATAAATTTTTATCAAAAGATAACAATGAATTCAAATAAAAAAGTTCTTTCATGGTTTTTAAGCCTTTATAATTATTTATTTTTGAATGACTGGAAAACTGTTTGCCTTTATACAGTATCCTGAAAGAGAATTTATTTCTTATGAATATATAATTTTAATTTTATTAATTAAATATTTGTTTTCTTAAGTCCAAACTTATCTCAGTGTTCTGATCACCTTTGATTTGAACTGAGTAAAATTATAATGTACATGGATTAATCTGGGGCATTTTTATATTGATAATAAATAATTTTATAATGTACAAAGTGCAAAAAAAAAAAACTGACAGAATTTTTTATGATATTGAATTAAAAATGCATAAACTTATTTCCCTTATAATGTATGTTAATTTATTTTACATAAATCGCAATAACTAACATAAATAAATAGTTAAAATCTATATACAGAACTATCTCATTGCATCATAAATTAAAAATGCAAAATAAAACAGAGGGTGAAATAAAAATTTCTAAACCTTAGAGATTCAATTTTAATATAATAAACCAATTCAGCAGTAATATTTTTGATTGAAAAAAATTTCCCTATAACAAATTAAAATTTAAAATATATCTATTTTTGTACTAAAATAGTTACAAATCGAAATCAGAATTTTATAGTTAAAAAGTATACTACTATTTTGTCATTTTTAACATTTCAAACAATATTTTAGCTGAAAAAAGGATTCATTTAAGGAAATATTTTTGATTAATCAAAAGATATCAGGAATTACTTTTGTAAACATACATTGATAATCAAAACAAATAAAAGTATCAATTGAAGTAAATATTTGATTCAAACTCAAAATTAAAAGAATTTGAAAATTTATAATAATTTTGAGATATTTATGCAGTAGTAAAGTGCATCAGTTTAAACTTTCATTAGCTCAATAATTTTAAAATTATTTAAATTTGTATTAATTTGGAAATAATAAAATTATTTCAAATGCAATTCATGTTTTATTTAAATGCATTTAAAAATTATCTTCCTTTCTCCAATTTTAAATGAATTCATAAAGAAAATTTAAAATTCAACAAATTTAGCGTAAAATAATTATCAGTTTATAACTGAAACATTTATAAAATATAATGTTAGATCTCAAAAAAATTTATAAATTTCATTTTCTTCACAGTAATTTCAAAATATTTGGGTGAAACTAAATGCATAATATAAATCATTTAGCATGTGATTTATTAAAAAAAATAATATTTTTATTAAATATTAATTTTGTAGAAAAATGTTTAACACGGATTTTCTGAATTTATTTATTATTATCATTTTGAAATGTTTTAATAAATTCTTCATTTTTTTGTTCAAAAATCTTTAGACAAATACCAAAATAATTATATTTTTCGATAATAATTTAAATTATTATTCAATTAATGTGAACTACTCGATAAAATATAATGAATATAAAATATAATTAACATAATGAAATAATAAAAATATAGCAAAATTACATAATGTGATAAATTAAAATTATATGGTTTAAATGAAAAGAAAAAATCATTGTAATTATATTTGTTTAGCAGGACTAAAATGAAATCCTTATACTAATTGAAATTGAGTTATTTCGTCGAAGCGAGAATTGAGAACTTCTGTATGTAATGGAAATGGGGTAAAACATAGATCAGGAGCATGGCTAATATATATATATATATATATATACAAACTATTATTATTGTAAATATATATATATATATATATTTACAAACTATATATTTTTAACAAAAGAACTAAAACATTGGATAAATATAGTTCTTACAATTTCAAAATGGTAAACTCTATTAAAATAGTAAGTTTTTAGTGACCTTTAACCTTTTTTAAATTTTCTGTTTTAAAATATGAATTAATAATGTAGGGATCATTGGATTTAAGCAGTTTTTTCGGGTTTTTACGGAATGACGTTATTTAACTTATTTTAAACATGTTTGTTAAATTATATATATATATGATACAATAATTTAATGCCACATTTTATATTTTCATACACAGTTCAAAATGTATAAATGGTATATGTAGTAATTCGCTTTAAAAACTGATTTCAAACATTAAAATTGTAGAATATTAAATCAAAAAAAAATATGAAACATTTCTTTTAATATTCAAATGATACAAATGTTAAAGGAAAATGAATTATTTTAAGGATTTTATTTTTAATATAAACCTCTCGAATGATTTGTTTTTTTAGAAAATTATACGAAGACATTTGAATATCTGATGTATATAAATCATAAGAATTATAATCTTAAAGTATCCTTTTAATTAACTAAATTATTGTAGATTAAAATATCTTTATCTCTAAGGGCTTACGTATTACTATAATACTGTTGTATTAATTCATATATCTTTTAAATGTGTGTCTTTATCATTTATCAATTTAATAGTTTTATTTGTTTCTATTTACATGGTACATAAATAATTTAATGGTAGAAAAATTGAAATAAATAATGTAATAAACCAAGTCACACTTATTTGAAAAAATAAGCTTAAATGTAAACACTAACATCTTTTGAATGATTGTCTTGCACGTAATTTTCCTTAACGCATAATTATCTTGACACTTTAATACATTTCTCAAAAGTTATTATATGCATGTCTGCATTGTGCACTCAATGTTTAACTTTGTTAAATAATTGTAGTAGAACTTTTAGTGAATTTATCTTCCTGAGCAAGTTATGTATGTATAACTGTGGATAGTGTTTGCAATAACTTATAAAAATCACAACAGATTTTTAAATTGAAATACATCCTCAGATTGAAACATCATTTAAATTAAAAAGAGAAGTAAATAATGTTTCCTTAAAATTTTCTAACTCAAAGATATATAAGCATAATAAATTAAAATAAAATGAAATATATCTGTTGATGTGCCGCATATAGTAAAAATAATTTGTACAATAGCTTGAGTTATGAGTTAATGAAGAATAAAAAATATTTTAATTGATTAATGTACATAGCTTTTACATTTCTTTAATTGAAAATCATTTGAATTGACTTTCTATAATTGCTTTATTTTACTCTAAGATAAATTAAGTTTACCCATCAAATCGAACAACACAAAATAACTCAATTTTATACCACAATGATGGGTTTTCACGATCTTATTTAATATTTTTAAAATTATTAGTTTAAAAATATGAGTAAAGTAACAATTTAATTTTAGGAAAATTAATTTGAAAATTATTTTTATCAATGCTCATTCAATTTATTAATATAAATTACTTATTCAATAAGTTACTAGTTTTGTTTAAGAAGAAAATAAAATTAGTGCTTTGTAAAATAATTTAGTGCATATAACTTCTCATTTATTAATGTGCAATGTTTAAATTTAAACACAATTGGCTTTTTAATATACTTATATGAAAACGAGCAACAAGAGAAGGACATCAACATACATTTTATGACATCTTTATTTTGAATAAATCAGTAATGCATTATTTCTTATAAATGATATAATACAGGCTGAATATTATTTTTAAAATAAAAATCAGTTGAACAAATTATAAAGTTAATCAGAGTATGAGTTTAAGGTCATATTTTATCACTGATTGCTGAAAATATTTTAAATAGCTTTGTACTTTACATGAATTCCATTTATTATAATTGTTTTTATAAAATTGCAGAATATATTAGATATATAAATATACTATACCCAATAAGATCCCTTGGTATCCTCTTAACCTCTATATGACTGTTGCTAATATAGTCATTGTAAAGTTTCCATGCAGTACTGAATAAAATCACAATGGATCTCACTTGATGGAATGTTTCGGATTTAGCCCTTATCTCGAAAATGGAACGAAATAAGAGAAATAAAAATTATTAACAAAGTTATAGAAAATAATCGATTTAGTACCAATGTACACCTTATGGAAGTTAATGTAAAGAATAGAATAGTTAGAAAAATAAAACTATTATTTTGCTTCTTTGTGGCATTCTACGTTATGGCCTCACAAGACTTGAAAGGAAGGAGAAATGATTATATTACAGGCAAATCCGTACACAAAAATTTAGCACAGTAATATTGCCTTTGATTCCCAATAAAAGTTACCATAGTTGCAACTTAGTTGTTTACTTTCTTGTATAAACTCAAGTTAAACTTTTCTTGATGTTCAAAAATCACACAGTATTCAAATAAGAAAGGAATTCACTCCAATTATTCTGAGATAGATATAAGAGAATCGCCTTGCTAAGCTGTTAACAGGCTGATGTTCATGGCCCTGAAAAGATTTTTCACAGTTAAATATCGTGTAATGGTTATATTCAATAGTGAATATGAACGGATGTCATGATCTTCACCAAGGCAGTAGTATTTTCTTTCAGTAGTATTATATAGCTCATCGAACAATCTTAACTATAATAAATTGCTTGAAAAAGAAATTTTCAAGACTAGTCGAGCTAGAACTGGGACCTAACAATTCTTGTATAGTAAGGTGACAAGCTCAACTGAATGAGGTATCAACGTATTTTCTCGTATATCCAAAAAACAGCAATAAAGACATCAATCAAATAATGGATTCATTACAAGCAAAATTTGGAGAATTTTAAAGGAACTAAGCTCACTTCCTTACTGACCAATGCCTCAACAGGTGTTACTGACTCTGATATCGTGTGACGAAATAGGTGGTGAAATTTCATCATGAATCAAACAGAAGTCCATCAAACTTCGTGGTGTACAAGAAGATTTTTGAATTTTTTAAATAAATTTTGGAGAAAAACGTGTACAACGTTCAGACGTGCATTGAAGCTGACAGTGAGGTTTTTAAGCATCTCAAGTAAATTTATACTTTTAAAATTATTTTTTTTTCAGTTAGATCGTTTCTTCATGTCTCGAAGTTGGCAGTTTCAAAAAAGAAAACATATGTTTTAATCTATCTATTATTTGTATTAATATCCACATGCTATTCTATTCTAACTAAATTGTTGATGCTATAAAACTTTGAAAACCACTTTAACTGAGTATCTTTATCCGTTTTTGAGATGGGAATGCTAACTCCGCAGATTTTCACCAAATAGTGTGCTAATTGGTGATGATCAGTAATACATGACTACTTTTACCATACCTAGACGTAGCGTTTATGATTGTAGCAGCAGTCATTTGACCTATTCAGTAGTTTCGTTGGTGGCAAGGGACATTAATAGGCATAGTGTATAAAATGCAATTTCAAATATTGCTCATTTATATTACTACTATTACTATTCAAAATAATAATTAGATATTTAAGTGATTCAACAAATATTTATGCATTTAAGCGTATCTGAAAATAATTTTAAAACCAAAAGTTAGGATTTATCAGAAACGTTACGTACAAATTTAGCAATGTTTATTATAACTAAGTATCTTATAAGTAAGAGGTAACCATGTATTGTGTTAAAAGAATAAGAGGATGTAATGATCAAAACAAAACAAGTAACTGAAATAAATATATGGAAATTAAAGTACTGGTTTGAACAATTGTCTATTATTGAGCAGATATTTACCTCGTGTGTTCTCTAAAAATCATATTTAAGAAAAATCATTTATCGGTACGAAGTTACAAATAATATGAAACAAATTTTGCGAATGTTATTTAATTTTTGAAAAAGTATTTATATTTATTTGAATTAATTTAAGACAAATTATTAGTTTAAATTTATCCATTTGTGAATTAATATTTTTAAATCGAATGCTTATATAACTGGAATATCACTTCACTTAAAAGGAACTATTCTGCAAAATAGAATCTAATGAACTATTTGTTTATCTCCTTAATATTAAAGTATTAAACGTATTTTAAAAGCAGACATTAGCTGAAACACTTTACTTTATGACATCCTATTTACACTTAATTGTGATTGCAACGTTTTAGGATTAAAAAAATTATCAAATATTTTATTTATTTTATAATGTGTTAATTTATACCTTAAAATCACTTTAAGCTAATGAATTAAATATAAATTTTATGGAGATTACACTTCAAAGTATTTTAGCACTTGATGTGTTCTATCTGATTATTTCAAACGCTGAAAAATAGTGCAACTGAAACAGTATTTTTAAATCTTTTAAATTATGAATTTCAGCCATTCATAATTCAATTCTCAAAATTTTATATAATTGAATTATCTGTAAATGTAATAGCAAATTAATTATCAGCTTCTTTTTAGTTTGTAAATATATTAAAAATACAATACAATAGAAATTATATAAATTATAATAAATTGATACAAATGGAAAAAATGGAAGAAGTCTTAGAAACATCACATTTTTTGACTTTTTAAAATCATTTGAATAAAGTTAACATAAAATATATTCCTATTAACGATCCCCAATAATTATTTAAAATCTTTTACATATGAAAAGTATAATTCAGTTTGTATCCATTGGTTGTAAAATCCACTTGTATTATGTTACACTGGATTAATTAAAGTATGTAATTAACAGTGTGTGTTGTTAATCAAAAGAGAAATTGCGTTTTATCTTTTTTACTATCACGCTAATTAATTATCAGTATTTCGTTTTGTGTGAGAAGAAGTATTCTGAAAAATGTTGTTATAATATGAAGTAGATAGTATTAATTGGAAACGGGATATAGTTAAGAATAAAGGTTTTCTTATGAAATTAGCTAACAATGATTTATTGTGAAATGATTGGCAAACATTCAAATAAATTTTATGAGTTTTATCATGGGTTTTTGCGAGTAACATAATGAGCTTTTCTTATGAAATTACCGAACGATATAAAATGGTGAAATGCATTGTCAAACGTTAAAATCATTTTTGTTTTATTACGATAATTCATGTTCGATAAGAGTAAATCTTGTTAACATATGAACAAATTTAGATGTTAAGTCTATTTTTTTCTATTTTCCATAAATCTACTTATTGCGAAGTTAATGAAAGAAAAATATCATGTTATTCGTCTATATAGTTTCGAAATTTATTTTTGAAATGATTTATGCAATTATGTTATTTTAGTATTATGACGTCATAATTACATTTATCATTTTGCCTTATTTTAAAGTTATTTTCACTGATTAAGATTCCATTCACAGATATTATAATTTTTAAAATAAAATTTTACAGTTTTTTTTAAAATATGAAACGAAATATGCTAACGACATTCTTTTCAATAAGGATGTTAATAAAAAAGTAACAATAAATCAAAATTTTATTTATAATATTTTAATAAAATATTAAAACATTGTAAAATTTTTCCATTCACATCCTCATTGAAAGAAATGCCGTTAGCATATATCAAGTTACATAAAATTTCAAAACACAGGATTTTTATACTTTTCCAACTTTCCCAAAGCTTTACATAGAAAAAAAATTAAAAACTTAAGTGAATTTTTAGTTGATTAAATCTTGCCACAATCATTAATAGTTTAATATTTTCCACAAAATTGCTTTAAATTATAATAATAAATATAAAATACTTTCTGGTAAATAAAAATTAAAACTTATTTTATGACGGAAATTTCATGCACTCCCTTGTTATTACTAATTTTATTTTTATTTAATGAAATTAAAACAGACTAAAGGAGTTTAAAGAATAGTATCCTAGTGTAATATACTTATTATAGCTATAGGATGCAATACTTAAAGAGTGTGCTAAAATGTTAAGAATTTTAGATGTGTGTGTTAAAGTATGCTATAAATACTATGCTTAAAGCGTGTTATATTTACTATTATAATTTGCAATGAAGCTCAAGCTGGCTTAATGCCATAAGCTTAGGGAGGACTACCATTATGACATATGTTTTCTAGCAATCACTAATTTATTGGATATTTGTAAATGAATCCAACTGAAATACATGTTTCTAAATGTGTTTCTTTTCAAAGAAATTGAAAATAGCAGAACTATCCGAAGAGAGCCTACAACAGCTTTTAAATATTTGTAATCTTACCAGATTTTAAGCCATCTAGTGATACATTTTGAATAAAAATGTTGGTTAATTAAGTCAGTCTGAACGATAAAATATGTTTTTTAAGGAATTTATAATTTTTGACAATTTCATAATCACAAATTTCGAATTGAAAGTTAATGTTACTCTTTAGTAGTCAACAGTACGATGATACACTCTAGTTTTTTTATTAACTGTTCTTTTCTGTTAATGTTATTTCCTGTTCATTATGTTAGTTTTTCATGAAACAAATAATTTATACTTTTACATTTAATTATTTTTTAATGACAAAACTTTAATTTATTTAACTAATTAGAAAAACTTTTGCTAAATTATAAATTGCTATAACAGGAAAGAACAGTTAATAAAAAAACTAAAATGTATTATCATACTGTTGATTACTAATGAATGAAATCAACTTTCAATTCGAAATTTGTGATTACGGAATTGTCAAAAATTTTGCTTAAAAATATTAAAAATTAAAGTTTAATGTCTTTTGTAAGCAAATGTGAATAAATAAAAACAATTAAAAAAGATAGATTGTGACAGAAAATAAATATGATTAGTTAAACATTGTAAGAAGAATGAATATCATAAATGCAAAATAAACGTGCATTATAAATTTTTACACTTCAAATAATTTAGAAGTTATTTTACATTTTATATATTAATGAATTTTCAATTTAAAAAAAATAATAAAATTTTGAATAAAAAAAAGAATTTAAATTTTAATATTGTACATTTTATTTGATTTATCTAACACCTCGAGTTAATCACTTAAATTCTGATGAAATGAAAAAAGAAATAAAAACAAAGTATTAAAGATAATTGAATAAAATGTGACAAATATGTAGGTTGTTTTAGTTGATCCCACTTGATTTAACATGAGATGTTAATCATTAATAGAAAAAATTATTTTTTAATACACAATTGTTTAATTGCAAAAAGATTATTTAAGATTATCATGAGATAATTAAATAAGATTAAATACAAATTGATTCATGCTAAATAAACTTAAATTAACTGATTTGTAAAATTTAATAAGTTAACTGCAAACATCACAAAGACAAAGAAATTTATCATAAAAAAATAATTTATTTAAAATTTATTCTAACAAAAAATGATTTGATTTATGTCAAGCAATAAAATGAGAGATTATTCTGAAAAAAAATTATGCAAATTTAGAAACATATACATTACATCGCTAACGTAATTAATTTCACTTGGGTGTAAAAAAAAGTAAACTTAAATACTTATATTTCTAGAGTACATAATAATTTAACACATTTGTCTGCTTTCTTATCATAAAATTATTGTAATTATATTACTTAACTTGATACATAAATTTTACTGATTACTTCGATCTTGGCTTGTAACGAAATGTACGAAATATTTGTATTTGGAATTTAATATATTTTAATATCTTACATCGTAGTTTGTGCTTTGCTATGCCTATTTATAATATATATATCCATGGATTGCCTGCTATGCCTAATTATAATATCCATGCTATGCCTAATTATAATATATATATCCATGGATTGCAACAGTTTTTGTTTTTCCTTCCCCAGCAAACCATCAATAATTTCACTAAATATGTTTGCGTGATAAACTATCAGTTTTAAATAGCCAACATATCATATAACTGGAATAATAATTGATGAATTCGTCGTTAAATATAAAGAAAGATGCCATTAGGAATCTTATCATTCTTTAACTAGACGTGTAGAAGAAATGAATATTTTAATCTCTGATTTCATTGAAGATTGGTGTAAAACCTGACTATACATTTGTAAATTTTGATAGGTTCAAACAGATTTTTTTATTAATGTGTACATCTAAAAGAGAATCATTTCCTTATAAGTGTACACATTAATAAGTATATACAAATATCTATCTATTTAGCTCTCTCTCTCTCTCTGTATATACATATATGTATATATAATCCACAAAGATATTAACATGAATGCTGGTTAAAAGTGGAACTGGTTGTTGTTGACTATACATAGTAGGAGCAGTTTTTACATACATTGTCTTTTGTCAAATCGAACATATAGTAATTGTATTCACACTGCGCAATAGTTTTTTTCTTATTCATATTCATTCAACTGTATGCTACGAGAAGCAGAATTTTCAGAAATAAAAATATGATTTACAAATGAAATAAAATCATTTGTATTTGATGTAAGGAATATTACGGGAATTTACTGACAAAATTCTGCCACTCAGATGACTTGATGTCAATCCCCTTGCTGATAAATATTTCAATATTATTTGAACAATAAAGCCCTGCATAGGAAACACTACACTAAATATGAGTTTGACTACGAAAGCAGCTATTTCGAAAGTAAATTAACAACTTTGCAATTATATACGTTTTTTATATTGTTTACGAGGCAAATGTAGCCGCAACATACATTTATATAAATGTGATATTTTTACAACTAAAGCTACTTTTTAGAGGGTTGCCAATATGCTATACAAACAAGTGAAAAATATTCTCAAAAGCTGAAAAGCCCTGAGCACTGATCATAATGATGATGAACTGCTAACAGTTCAGCTCTGTGTAGTGGAATTATGGATTCCATAGGCAAAAATGTTTTTTCTATTGCTTTTTCAAGTAGTAGTAGTAGTTGTAATACGGATTATTCCTAAATTTTATCATTCGAAGTCTTGTGGTTACGGTACAGACATAAAACACTGTTACTACTATTTAATATACTTGCCATATATATACACAATTTGCCTTGATTTCATTATTTGTGACGTAACAGCTACGGTTTGAGATAGCTGGCCATAAATTACATTGTTATCTCAATACATGTTTGAAACCACATTATAACAATTAAAAGCTTTTTTGATTTATAGATGAGCTCATGTTAAAGTCTAGTGATCACTCATAATATTGAAAACTAAATGCGTTACCTGCAGAACACTTCATGCAACACTATAAGCCAACAAGCAATGTAGCAATTTCAATTATTTTTTTAGCACAAATGGCTTTCCATCGAAATTCATAACAAATATAAATTTTTGCTATTTTAAATGAAAATTTGTTTGGTTTGGGTATTTTTGTAAAGGAAAAGTAATTCATGTGCGAATTCTTTACCATTAAGTGTATACTAAGACATAAATAGACCCTGTATCATAAATCATGCTATACAGCATTAGTTTTTAAAATAATACTAGGTATTTTTTATAATACATAATTTGTAGTACATGGCAAGTATTTCCATGTATTACAAAAAATATGATTGTAAATTTAAACTTGATCAGCAGAAATTGATGTACCCTTTTAAATTAATCTTTCATTTAATTTGTAAGAATAGAGAAAAAGTAACTGACAAAGAAATTCCCAGAAAATAATGAGCTTTGCATTTATTTCTTTTCCTAACGAGACGAAATTTTTCTGTTCCCAATTTATCCTAATATCTTTGTTCTGTTTACCGTGAATGCAATTTCTACTTTTTTCTTAAATTGGTATTCTTTTACATGTCTGATACAAAAACATTAAACATATAAATATCATTAAACTTAAACAGTTTTTGCAAACTATATATGTAGATACTCTTTATTATTCCTTTCATATACAAATTCTATAGTTTACTTTTGCTGTCAAAACTTGATGTAGTTTAATTTTTTCTTAATGTCATTAACAATACATTTCTTTTACATTTTCAAAATGAATTTTAAAATCACGAAACAAATCTGCATTAGGTTTATAACATTCTTCATTAATAATTTTATTAATTTATGAAACATAACTTAATCAGTCAAAAAACTCTACTTCTTTTGAATCATTCCTTTTAAAATAGACATTTAAGTTACAATAACGGTATACTTCTTAACTGAAATTATGTGCTTTCAATTAATATAATAACATTACATTGAATGAATTTGGTTGAAAAGTAAGATAACTGTCAGACTTATTAATTCTTTTGATTAAATATTTCTGTAAAAACTGTTAAATTGGAATTCAATTAAAAAAACTGCCACATACTAAATCTTAAATATTTTTTTAAATAAATACATATTTGAATACAAATTTATAAAATCTATTTTTCAAGTTATTTTCTGTTTCAAACTTCTTACATGACATATCTTACATTAACTTCCACACATTATTTTTTAACTTAAGACTAAATATTACTTTTGCTTACAAATTACGCAAAGATTTTCTGATTTAAGTTACACAAGATATAGGTTATTAATCAACAAAGTATGAAATCACATTCATTAAAAGTGATGATTGTAATGTTAATGTATTAACAATTTGGTTGAAATATTCTGTTTCTTTTAATAAATTTTCCCAAAACAACTATAAGAATCTCATAATAAATTATGCAAAATTGAAGAAAAAGCAAGTTTTATCTTTTAATTCAATGTTGTACAAGTTATTATGTATTTTTAATTTCTATAATTAGTGCGTTAGATATTCTTTTTGCATTTTGCTTCATAATTAAAAGTTATGTGTAGAAATCAATGTAAAGTATCAGATGATTAAGTTAATTTAATTGGAGGAATATCAAAATGAGTAGATAATGGTGAGTCTAATACACTAGATAGTTATGGTTCAAGCAACTGAAATCTGACTTACGTAGAACCTGTTTTATTTCTCAGAATTTAGAATATACGCTATGTTGGTCATGGGAAAAAATTGAAATTAATAAAATATCCACGTTAAAATTATAAAAATTTTGATTAACTTGGGAATTTATTGTGTTTAGAGAAAGATGAAAAATCTGTCAGAATCATTAACATATAGAATATGCTTAACTTGTTTCATCGAAATCAGTTACGTATAAAAATCGCATGACGTTATGTTTAATAGTGGCACAAAGTCTTAATTATTTCTCTTTAAAAATGGTTTTTAGAAACCTTACAGCCAGAAATCTCTAAGATTTCAGTTGGGGAAAGAAGAGGAAAGGCTATTGGAAATGCTCTGAATATTATGCGATTCTCACGAATGCTAGCAAAAAACACTTTTTTATTTGAGATTCAGTTTTGAAAGTGTATGGAAATTGTGCAGCTATAATGATATACAGCCAAGGAGTTCATTTTATCATACTTCATAACAAAGAAAAACTTAGAAATTTGAGCTTTAAGAAAACTTGTAAAAACTTAAATGATCCTTATTATTGTAGAGACTGTTTTTCTGTTGTTACTGAGTTTCATATAATGTCTATTTCAAATTTAATCAACAAGATAATGAAAATGATTCTATGAGGGTTTAAATACCATTACTTTAATCATAAAAAATTTGTAGAATAGAAAAGGATACATAGAATCTCTTACAATAAAGTAATTATTTAAATTGTATAATTTTTTTAAATCATACATAATTTTAAATAATACAAGAATGGTCAATGAACATAAGATATTTGTCAATACTTAAGATTTTCTCATAAATTTCTAGTTTTTGGCAAATGATACCATTGTTCCAAGGAAAAATAAAAATAAAAAATAAAAAGATAAATCATTATCGTATTTGAATAGTACAGAGTTCAATTACTGACTCACTAATACTTTTGAAATATGATTTCGCAATGCATTTTTAAATCTGTTGAAATTATTTGTTGAATTTTGTACATATATTAAAAAGTGGTTGTCTATGTTTGGCTATTTCTGATTTCAGAAAATTGTGCAAAACTTAAATTATAATACCTAACTGGAACATTTTTTTATATATTGGTTTGGGGAAAAAGAAATTCATTATTTTTACATGAACTTTTTGTAACTTCTTTCAGATTCGCTTTGTAAAAAGGTTTGAAACAGTTTTCATGTAGATTTTTAGGTCTTGTGCAAAGTTACGACTGCTGACATGCTGTCAAGTTTGATAATTTTTGATTTTTTATAGACATTCTTGACGGTGTTGTATCTATGCGAGGTGCATCTTTAGCATCCAAATACCCAAACGGAATCAATGAAACAAAAATTTTACGTAACTGGTTGTTACAGTCTTATATAGGACGATAAACACCTTTCACAATTTTAGCCACCCGGCTATCTTTTTCGCCGTTACAAGAGAAAAATGAAAATGTATCGAATTTTCTGTTTGTTGTCTTCCATTTTTGAAACCTTGTACTCGTAAGTGAATTAATCAAACAAAAAACCGCAACAGGATATTTTAGTGTCAAATGTCACCTTTCCAACGAGCATAAATCTGAAATTGTTTGATAGATACCTCACGAGATAGTGATCACTACAGACGTCTACCGAAAAAATAATGGATAAATTTTTCCCCAAACTAATAATTAGTTGTGAAAAATTGAATTTATTTTAATTAAATTAATTAAATTTTGTAAATTTTTTAATTTTAAATTTTGTAAATTTTTAAATTAAATTTTGTAAATTACCAATTTAAAACTACCTTAAAGTAATCTTAAATTAATTAAAAAAATTATTGATAATATTTAAATTATTTATAATATTATCAATAAAAAATTATTGATAATATTTTAAACATTAATAAATAAATCATGTAAAACAATTAAGTAGTAATCATATTCGTTTGGTTTCTGCGCTCAAATATTCTTCTTTTCCATATATATCTTTCACATTATATTACACTAATACGTAATATTCATTTGTCTTTTCTGTAAATATTCATCAATTGTTTTGTTACTTAAAAAAATTAAAAATTAATATTATAATATAATGTAAACACTGGTTAAGATTAGAAGTTAATTACGTTACATAGATTTTCTCGGTAAAAAAGTCCAGATTTAGATAAAACCAATGTGTTATAATTTACAAAGAAGCTATATGCCGATAAACTTGATTGATATTGATTGCACTCTACAATAAATATTACATGATAGAAGCAATATTTTCGGAAAATAAATTAAAGTGTAAGGAATATAATTAATATGAAAATTTGTCACTAACAATATATAGTTTTAAATATTAACTGTTTACAATTTTGCAAATAGTAATAAAATAAAACATCTTACAAAGTATTTAATTATTAATCATTTTTCTTTCCAGAATCAATGCAATTTAGAAAGCTAGTTAAATCAATTTCTTAATTCAACTTACGTTATGTACATAAAATTTATGTTATGTGTCTAAAATTATTTTACCATTCCCGTTTTCAATGAATATCTAATTCATTAATACATTTTAAATGAAATGCTTTCACTAATGGATTTTAAATTCAATCTTTTTCTGGAAAAATATTTCTTAATGATTAAACGTTAGTAAGAAAATTGCAAATGAAAAATAAAAGCGCAGTTCTAATAAATAATATATTAAATAAAATAGTTGTTCCATTTGATTATTTTAATTTTTATTATACAAATTAATTAAAACATATAAATTAATAAATTTTTTGATAAAAATCTTTCATCTGTAAATGATTTATTTTCTATCGTAAACTCGAATCATCGTTTTAAAATTAATTTGTCCTAAATAAATGTTTCTTTAAGTAGTTTAAAATAATTCAAACTAATTAAAAATCAATAAATATTATTACTTTATTCAATTTAAATACATTAAATTTATTTGTATATGTATTCACAGATTTAAGACATTCTATATTTTATCAGACATTTGCATTTTATCAGAAATGAAATTTAAAAGAAAGCAAATGAAAATAAAATTTTTATCTAAATCAGTTGTCTTTAAGATTAAATGTAGGAATATATTCTAATTAAATTGAATTGTTTAGAAAAACAAAATTATAACTTGGAGATGAAAACAAAATGTTAAGAAAAGTATTTAATTCGTGAATTAATGTAATCTGTTGAAATAGTTTGTTTCATATAGGAAAATAATGAAATTAAATTTGTTGTTTCTGCTTAAAATAATAAAAATATTAGTGAAGTCAGTTTGAAAATCGTTCATCATTTTCATATGATTTATAATATAAAATCAATATTTGTTATCATGTAAAATAAAATATACCTACAAATAAAAATTATACAATAGTTTGAGTTAAACATAGAAATACAAGTTCGCAAACTTCTGTATTAATGAAAGGAAAAAATGTCATATAAAAATGTAAAAGTTATTACGCTTGAGTAAATTTTACATGAAAAAAAGATACATTTTACTAATGTTTACTAATAATTAAAATAACTAATACAAAATTTGATTTAAAAAACACTGACTTAGAAATACATAAATAAAATCTATGATGAAAAACTAATAGTTTTAAAATTTAAGAAAATAAATTGATTCAAGAATATTCACACTTGGATAAATTTTATAAAGAGTAAGTATAGAATATTTTAATAACGTATTAGTTTGACAAGATGAGTCTAACTTTGGGTATTTAAATAAAATATATCTGCTTTGAATGATATAGTTCTGGAAACGTTTAAGAAATTTTATATAAGTGTTGTTACATTAATAGAATATCAGATTTGGTGCCACCTACTCTGTCTAGTGGTCAGCATTCCAGACTGCGGATAGGGAGGTCTGGGTTTGAATCCCATTCGGGGCATGGATGTTCTTTCTCTTTCTCTCTCTCTCCTGTCTTTGTCCTTTCCTTGTATGAATGGGTTGTGAATAGTTGCCTACCCTATAAAGGGGTTCCTATGGCATGTGTGTACTGAGGAATTCGGACTCCACACCCAATTGCGGTTCAGTTGAAAGAGTGGAGCAGCGCACCCATACTGCCAGTCTGGCTGGCACTCGACAAAAAAAGAAAAAAAATCAGATTTGGTTTTTTAGAAGAGTAGCATTTTAAAAGCAATTGATGAATAAATAACGAATTTAGAAAATACGTATCAGGGGAATATATACATACATTTGAATATAAAACTAAATATTTTAAAATATAAAATTTAGCAAAATGTAAGATAGTAAAAATTATAAGGTTTATTTCTAATAATATAATTATAATGTAATTTTGTAATGGAATTTTGATGTAGGAGACTTTGATGCCTAAACAGAGCTAATTTATATCTAGTTTGAAATATGATATACACTCAGGAACATTGGGAATATCAAACTAAGAAAAAGAAAGGTATAAGTAGAAATCTTAGCAAATAAATACAATCAGACATGATATATAAATGATCTATGTTTGGCTTCAATCTGGAAAATTAGATTTCCTGCATTGGTGCTGAAAGTGGGTCAAAATAAATTGGCGAAGAGTAGAAGATTCAGGAGCTTGATTACATGCTAGGGGGACTTTGTAAGCTAAGAATGCTAGGGAAGCGTGTGAGAAGATATTACGCTCACGCAGTTTGAAAGGGGCCTCATCATCGTTTTCAAGACCGTGGGCTGATCAACGTGCCGTTTTTCTGGACATGTCAATTGTTTGGGATGTACCTTCAGAATATGTTAGGAGCAATGTACACTACATAGTATTCACTTGGGTACATGTTGAGGGGCTACCAGAAATGCAAGAGGATAGAAGGATAGATCGGCATGCTCTCGTGGGTTTCAAAATGACTCGTTCAGTAATACATACACATGTAGGAGTGCCAGTTGTTCCACAAACCTTTACAGATGACTAGACGAAGCGAATCTGTGAACCAAAGAATTGGCTTTAATGCCGTAGCATCGGTGATTCCGTCTAGTATGGTACTAAGTTCGAGTGACGTGGAATGCCACATATTGGCAAAACGTAATGTTAAGTGATGAATCCCAGTTCATTTTGGGGATAAATGATAACTGAATACAGCTGTAGAGGTGCAGTGGTAAATAATATAATTTCATCTAAACTTTCACGCAACACTGTGCCGGCACAGCAGATGTAATGATCAGGGGGCATTAATCTATCATAGTTGTTCCATTGTTGTTGTGATACGTGATACCTCGAGAGGCCAGCGTGATGTTCATGATTTTTCGATCTTGTAGGGATTCATCCTAAATGATCTTCCAGAGTCAATTATTCTGTAAGATAATGTTTGTCCGCATATAGCTCAAGTTGTCCAAGAGTTCCTACATCATGTTCCATGTCTTCCAAAGTCGGCCAACTCCCAAACTTGTTCCCGATGGATCATGATTGGCACCAGCTGAAAAGACAGATGCCTCCGTGTCACTTTGTACTTGATTTGGAGGTGGCTGTTGAAGATTTGTGGGCACATATGTCTCAAGACGTCTAATTAACTAGATGCCTGACTGGGTGACGGTCTGTATTGCAGGAGGAAGTGGTAGGGGTCCGATGCGCTATTGAGGTTATAATATATTTGTCTAATTGCAAAACACTTTCTTTGCTGAATTTTCTTGATTTTGAGATGAAATGAATTCTATATATGCATAAATATATGCATTACATTTCATTTCAATACAGTGGTCCTTTCTTGGTGCGGTACTTTCAATATTCCGGAGAGTAATTCAGTAATATTGATTAACACAAAATAAGTGCATTCATTTAGAAATTGAATTTATTAAAATAATATTAATTTTGTTTTTTTAAAGGTGAATGTATATAAACGCTTACTTAAATGTTTAATATAAAATTAATAACAAAAACACATATAGTTCGCTTATCAAAATTTTATTAATGGTTAATAAATCAATAAAATTTAATTAACATTAAGTATAATATTTCCTAAATATCACAAATGCCTTAAAGATGAATGTATTTACTTAATTAGTTGTGAAAAATGAAAACATTAATTGTTAATTAAAACTAAAATGTAGTTAATTATAAATTTTAATATAAATATATATAAAATGTAAAATATAATCCTTCTGGACAACCATTCAATTATTATAAACAAAGAATAATTATGTGTATCAAATATAAATTAAGTTCCATTTCAAGTTAAACAATCAATGCTTGTTTATTTTTATATTTAATATTTTGAAATCAAGATCTATATACATTAATATATATAAATAAACACGAATAATATTTTAAATTTTAAACTGATTTTATAAAAGTATAAGTTGTTTAAATCAAATATATTAAATGCATTTTTTATAATTCTACAGATTGTTTATTTAAGCCGCCATAAGCAAAGCTGTTTCGTTGATGTAATTATAGAACCATTTAGATTTTTTAGTAAAATACTATCGAGAAAGATTATAATTAAAATTATTTCAGAAAGGGTTCTTTAATTTTTGTTATTTTTTAGAATGTAATAAAATGCAAAATAATTAAAAAATTTAATTTTAGTTACCAATAAATATGGTTATATTCTTTTAAAATTCAATTAATTTAAAACATTAAAAAGTTTTAAAAAATTATCAAAGACTTATATAAATTGATGATTGTTATAATAGTTATAATTATAATATTGATAGGAACTAGTTTCGTTATTTTCAAGAATTTATTTTTTCAAATGTTCCTAAATGTTGTCAGAATGTAATCAAGAATATTTTAATTAGTTTATTATGTTTATTTTTGTTGTTATATTTACTGATTTCTTAAAATTTTATTTCTAATTGCTTTCATTATCTATGTTTGTTAAAACACATATTACCCGTACTTTTTATTTTTGAGCAACATCTATGAAATATTTAAATCAAGAAAGATGTATTTATTAAAATTTGGAAAATATGAGCAACTTATTATAATTTTATTTGGATTTTGATACTATAATAACAGCTAAAATTTTTTGAAAACTTGAAAAGGAAGTTTCCATATAATCCTTAATTAATATATTAGTTTCCTAAATATAATGAATGCAATACTTCAAAAACTTATGGGAAATTTATTTTTTTTACATGCATTTAGTGTCAATTTTTTATTAAATAAAAATAGAGTAGGTATGATAAATTTGCTTGAATGTTTTTGTTTCACAATAATACATTTCTATCAATAATTTTACATTTCAAATCACACAGGTAAATTTCAATTTTGTCTTTGAGTTTTTACTATCAAATTACTAATGTACTTCCTGTTAAGGTATTACATATGGCATCTTTAAAATAAAGTTAAACAATGTTTTACAAAGAGGTGCTTATAAATAGTTCTTTTCAAAATTAATTCTGAATTTACATTTTTAAATTTGTAAAATTACAAACACAAGGAATAATTATGAATGGAAAAATTATAAAAATAAACAAATACAAGTTAGAGAGTTTTTTTTTGTAAAACTTATAGCAACTTCTTTTCAATTATATATTTCTAATTTGTTACATTAATAATCTAATTTAAACATTACTAAACTTCTTTAATTGAAATAACTTCTTTAATTGAAGTTTGGGAATTGATTTCCCAAACTTCTTTAATTGAAATTTTAAATCCGACAGTATAACATCAATGCTGATTTAAATTTTGTTGAATTCATTGAGTAGTTGTTTATCCAAATGGTTCTAAAAGAGAATTCATATTCACAGAAATTTAACATAAATCCTTTTTAACAACAGAATTTTTATCATATCATTATCTTCTTCAGTACTTTACAGTATTTTGATTTTAATATTTGTCTAATTAGGATTAATAAAGTATTTTTGATTTCCTCTTTCAATTTAATAACGAGAGAATCAAAAATTATTAGTCGAAACTTTTATAAAACACATTTTTCGTTTGAATTTTTTGTACTTCAAATATTATAATTTTTTACCAAATATTTTCTCTTTCCTTCCAAAATAAAAAATATATTTTTTCAAATTTTCTTTAAATATCCAGTGAAATTCTAACCTTAATAATTTTCTACATATCTAATGGCTTTTTACAAAATGAATCCCTGAAAACATGAATTCCAAATTAAAAAAAATGTTAAACTCATAATAAACAGAACCAAATGATAAAAAAGAGATATTGTTTTTTTGTCAAATATATATATATATATATATATATATATATATATATATATATATATATATATATATATATATATACGTATGTGTGTGTGTATTGGAATTTTAATCCTTCTGTGTGTAAAACTCAAACTAAAATATTATGGAAACTAAATATAATATGAAGAAAACCGAGCAAAACTTATTTTTTAAAACCTATTTCATATTGTGGAAAAAAAATTAAAAAATAAAAAACCTCCAGTTTTTTAGATTGTGATTGGGAATGAAAGAAACGGAAAACAAAATATAACACCTAAAAAGAATTTGAAAAATGCTTAGAAATTATTTATTCAATTGAAATAAAGTTTAAACTGAAAATCAATACAATACTTAAAGCTTCAAATCTTAATGACATAGGAGAGAATTTATCTTCTTAGTACTTGTGTAAACAAGCTTATTTTCAGACAATTTGAAAAAATAATTATATGAAGATGTATAATCCGTACAGTCTCGATTGTTTTAAGAATCAGACAGTAAAAAATTAATAAATATTTTTCTTATGAAAACTATTATGAGTGGATCAATAATAACAGGGAAAGAAATTAAAATATTCTAGTACAAATAACTTTGTAACTAGAAGCATCGTCAAAAAATGCATCAGAATTGATAAAAATTCACAAGCTTATATATAATAGTACTTTTCAACATTAAAATTGTAATATCATGTAGAAATTGTAAAAATTAGGATTAATTTTAATTATCTATGTGTCAGTCATAAATCGTTAGAATAATTTAAATATACGATTCATTATTGAAATATTCTAAAAAATATTTTTTATAAAGCTATTTTATTCTATGGGAAGCACGTGATGGAATAACATGCATCGTAATGTTTGGATTTATAATTGATATAATAAATTGAAAAATAATTATACCATTTCTTAAACATTATTGTCTTAAAAAAGGTAATTATTTTGTTACAATAAATAAACGGACTGAGAATTAGAAAAACGAAATGCTTTAATTTTCTCGGTAGAAATTCAAAAGTAAACTTCTTATACATAGTATGTCCTTTAATATATTTATAATGTGTTTTTTAAAAATCATCGATGATTTTAGAAAAGTTGATAGGTTCCATGATAGTTTTTTATGAAGTATTATATGGGAATTTTTGACAATATGTAACTAATTTTTAAGAATTTCAAAAAACCTCTCTAAATTAACTGTCTACCAATAAATATTTGATCAACTATGCAAATGATGATATCAGATGTTCTAAATTAAGTCTCGGCCTCCACCGGTGTATATCGTGTAGGTAACAGCATCGGCATTAGTCTCACGCAAGATGCCGGGCAACTCCCTGATTTCGAGAAAGGTATAATTATAGGGTATCACAAATGTGGCCTATCCTTAAGGAACATATCTAGCGATCTGAATTACAAAAAATCGACAATGATCTTTCTGATTAAGAAGTGGAAGGTGAGCGACGATTGTCGGAATGTACCCCGAGTCGGCAGAATAACAAAAGTTGGAGACCGACTAGTGATGTCAAGAGGAATCTGCAAGAACCGCACCTAACCGATGGCCTTCATCCCAGAGGAGTTTCAACAGGCATCCGGGGGTATTGTTTCAATGAATATCATCCGTAAGGAAACACATCTGCTTTGTTTTCATAGTCATGTTGCTGACCATAAGCCTTTGATCACAAAGTCCAACCTCGCTGCTCGGTCAATGTGGTGCAAAGCACATCGAAATTGGGACGTAGATCAGTAAAAACGCTTCCTTTGCAGCTACAAATCAAGGTTCATCTTTTACCATTCGGATGTCAGGGCTAGGGTGTGGGATCTGCCTAAAGAACGTATCCTGCCAGAATGTATTGTGCAACAGTCAAGTTCGGTGGAGTTGGAATTATAGTCAAAGGGGAGTGTTTCTCCCGGTATGAACTGGGACCCTTGTTCCCCATTCATGGTAAGCTCAACGACGATGCCCCGTTTTGGATGACAAGGTGCTTCCTTCATTGTGGCAGTTTTATGGGTTCGACCCCTGTTACATTCAGGATGACACTGGCAGCTGTCATGTTTTGAGGTTAACCAAAGCTTGGTAAGGTGCAAATGGAATTCATCAAATGAACTGGCCTGCCCAGAACCCAGACCTGAACTCAATCAAGAACCCCTGGGACGAGTTGAATCGCCAAATTAAGGGATGTACTACCCGTCCAAAACCGGTGAAGGAACTTGTATGTCTACTCCAAGATGAGTGTAAGACAAAATCACTAACTGTAATACAAAGACGTTTGGAAAGTATGCCTCGGAGCGTTCACGCTGTTATTTCTTCTCGTGGAGGCTCTATCAACTAATGATTTTGAATAAAGTTAGTTTTTCTTTTCTATCACATCCATACAGATGTCCAAATACTTATTGGTAGATAGTGTGTAATGGAAAACAATCAATATTTAAATTAATTTACTTAAAACTTATACGATTACCTATTCAGTTTTCCCAGTTCAAGAAAGTTAATAAAAACACATTTAAATAAACCAACGCTATTCACAACTCGTGTAACTGAAGCTGAATTTTCATTTTCAAAATGTGGCATTGTCTTGTTTCTTACAAGATGTAAAAATTAAAAAATATAATATAATTTTCAAACACTCATTGATAATCGATTACTCTAATGTTGAATAAAACATGTAAAAAAAGAACGCGATGCTTGAGAAACAATGTATATAAACAAAAATATTAGTAAATTCAAAGCATTTTGTTAAATAAAAAGCTAGGAAAAGCATGAAACAAAAACATTTTCATTTACTAAACATTAACTATTGACCTTTAAAAACATTTTGTTTTCATTCTGCAAATTACTTAGCATTTTTGTTGCAATGTGTGGTTCAAATTTTGTCACATTGTGAATTGCAATGTACGTAGCAATGTTTATCGCAATTGTGCATCAGTCACAAATAATTAGAATCATTTAAATATACCATTTATAATTGAAACATGCTGAAACATTTTATAAAGTATTATTCTATGTATAGCACACATGATGCAATAATTTGTATCGAAATATTTGGCTGCAGAAAAGAGTTTTCAAAAAACCTCTTTACCATTTTATTATTATTGGATTCAACAAAATAATGCTTTTATTACATTAAATTAAATAGATTACATACAATAAATACAGATATCATTCACATAAATCAATTTTTATTTTAAGTATTTCTTTGGTTTTACACTTAAGAAGACCAATGAAGACTGAGGTTATGCTATGCTATTGCATTAAAGGATTGAAGAGAAAATGTTGCTTTACTATTCTATTGGTCGAGGTATTCAAAGAATTTTTTTATGCTTGATAACCAAATTTTTTTAATTTTTAGAGAAAGGTAATATAAATGTAATGTTCCAAAACTAATTTCTTCATTTCTATGAATTTCTTAAAACTATGCACACTAGAATTATCACCACGTTGTGTTTTAAATAAAATTATAAATAAGATGTATGTATAAAGTTATATATGTAAGATGTATTCATAGATAAATTTCAGAGCCATGCTCAGAGAATAACACTATGAATAGCCAATTTTTCGAACTAAAAAAATGAAAGCTGTTTAATGGGTTTTTTTGTTACTGATTTATTAACTATTATTCAAAATGTAGCTTTCTCTGTTGCTCAAGCTGATTTTAATTTTAGTTTCTATTCGATTTAACCTTTTAAATTAATTTTTTTTAAGAAAATCATGTCATAGATAAGTCAAGCAGGAGCTTGATGATTGAGGAATATTCGCTTATTAATGCTTATAATGTTATATACTATGAGATTATCAGCCATCAGCAAATTTAATATAAGGTGTATATCTCGAATACGACTAATAAATATGACAAATTTATCTCTACATTGTTCAAAACTTGTAGTAATACTTACACAGAAAACAGAAACATTTAGAACCCTTGATTTTTTGTATTCTCTTAGAATCCAAAGTCTAAAGAATGGGCAATATCATAAGAAGATACAATATCTTTAATTTCAATCTAATACGTAAATGAATTCTTTGATAATTTCTAACTGTCACTTGTTTCAGTGATAAACTTTAAATTTGTACAATTCAAATGTCCATAAAACTCATTATTTTTCTAGTTTTCCTTAGTAATATAGATGGGAATAACAATAATATTTATTGTTGAACTTAATTGAAAATCATTATTTTTATCACTTTTTCTTCTCTTATTAAATTTCATCAATTTGTAAAAACGAAAATATCCTCTTAAATCTCTTCTTCGGAAATCAACATCTTACAATAGATAGCAAATGTTTATTATTTTAAACTTTGATTCTCTTAATTAACATTTCAGTCATAAGTGAAATAAATCTTTGCAGAGAATTATAATATTTAGAGAATTTTTGCTTTTCTTGTTTACTTTATGTAATTAAAAGGATAAAAACACTTATTGTTTATGCTCAACATAAACTCTAATTCCAAAAACTAATTCCACATAAAGTCTCAAAAAATGATAACTATCAAAGTTATCTAAAATATTAATGATAATGCCGATTTTTTTAGTTGAAAGTGTTACTCATTTAAGAACAATACTTATTGTTCACGAGCGTATTCCAGATTTAAAATGCGAACATTGAATAATATTATTCAGAATTGGAATAAGAAGTAAACTATTTCTTTAAATTACAATTGAATTAATAGTTTATTTAAACAATGAATAGATTTAAACACATAACCCTTTTTATAACGACTTTAAGCTAAATTTTGAGTATACATGTGATGATTTTAAAAGTTAAGATTCTTTTGTGGTTAGCAGAAGACATTTGCATGGTGAATCAAAATTCAAAAATGCTCAAGTTGTTATTACATGTCTGGCAAAAGTATTATTGTAAAGTATTAAAATTCTTCATAAAGAATTAAAGCAAATGGTTCTATTATGCATTGATATCATTTTATATATTATTGTATTAAAATTATCCAAGTTTTCATTAAAATATAAATTCTAATTTTTTATTTTTTTTTTGATATTTGTACATTTTGTTATTTATTATTTCTTTTAAATCATGTAATTAATTGTGTACCTTAATGCACTATGTGATACCTACTTATGGAAAAAATATATAATATTCTTATAAATATAATTACTTATTATATAATTAATCTATAATGATATAGACAATCGATTATCTTGAAGGGTATAAAGACATAATTTTCCAAATGTTACTCTTATTGTTTCTATTTTGTTCAATTATTCACTTAAATATAAAATTATTTTAACATCCTTGTTATATGGTATAGTGAAAAAATAAAAATACAAAAATATATAGCAGAAAATTAAATTTTGCGATGAGAAGGAAGATCTGCATTAAATGTTTTGGTAAGTATAATGTATATTTTATCAACATTAATTCTTAAAATTATGAAAATATTAACAAGATATTTTTGTAATTTAAAAATACTAAAATGGGGGATTTGAATTCCAATGAATTCCAAAGGAATTTACTCTTATAGAAATCAAGTTTTGACATATCAGTAGCTATATTATAACTTCTAAATAAACTCGTATTCTAATTTAATATACTGTTTGAATTTACGCAACTTGCTGTCGCTTTTGCTTAAATATTTACTATCTTATAAATGTTGTTAATATAATAAGATTATTTGTTGACAAAAATTGTAAAAATCAATTTTATGTTTCATAATATACTCCTGACATGACCCTACGTTTGATTACATATTCTGCACAGTTTATAAGAGTTAAATATATTTCTATAATCAATAATTTATGGAGTTATATAACATATAAATACGCCTATTTAGCCAGTGTTCAAATTATGAGAATAATCAATATATTTGATTAGAAACTTGGTACAAATGGATATTGAAGATTTATTAAATATGAAATACTATCAATATCTGAACCTTTTCAATTCTTCAATTACAATTTTTATTCCTAGTATTTCAGTTTCTATCTCCAATTATTACAATATATTAAATGTAATACTTGAAACAAAGGGTTCAGTAAAATTAAACTCGTCTTTTTACTTTAGTGTCAGCATTATTAATTTCATATATTCAATGTATGTTACCTTTTATTATATCTTATACCATCTTATTTCTATTATCTAGCTTGTCTCTATATATTTATTACAAATTTCCCATCACAACCGGAATCCCATTTTTCAGAGCCTAATAACTTATTTCTAAGAGTGAAAGCAGGGACAATACCTCACCAGGTATAGCTTAAGCTATGCGCAATTGGAGAAGCAGCATGTATTGTTACCATGGTTACGGAGCGACGCCTTGAAGTTGCTTCGAGAGGATCGAGAGCAACAGGACCGCCGCAGCCCCGCAGTCTCTTCCTCCAGTTTTCAGACATCCCAGCGAGAGCAAGACAGAAGAGGCGTGGGTGTAAAAATCTTCCTTCACTTCTCAGATGGTCCCAAGCCACTCCACAAGTCAGAACGCAAGACGTGGAGCTATCAAGTGGAAAAAATATACTCATAATTTGAGGAATACGTCAAGGCAGTTGATTGGATACTTTATTTATTAAAATTTATGTTTACTTTCCTCCATTCTTCAACCGGACAGTTGGTGTGCGAAATATCCTTGTATTCGTATTTTATTTCAGGCTTGTCAGTGACCTCAAACTTTTGGAGGGAAGCCTTTCCCTTTACTGTCAAGGAATACCTGGGTTAACATCTCTGAAAGGAAATCGGTGGCTATTCGCTTTTTTATTCTCACGATTTTTTTTTCTTCACATAGTATTGTTCAGAGGTTTGGTATTCTATTCTATTATCAATTTTTTATTTAACTAAATAATTTTAAATTTTTATAGTTTAAACCACTAACAATGAAAGTATTTGGTTTTGTAATGTAAAAATTTAATTAAAATATTAATAATTTTTATTTTGCAATATTTTTATCTAGATATTATGAAACAATTTTTTGATTGTATAATATAAGATTGTGGAAATACTGAAAATTTATAACATAAAATCTGAAGTGTTTTCTGCAGATAGACGATTGATTTTATAAAAGTGACGAGCTTGAAAATTTATATTTTATGCTTACAAAATTTACTACAAAAAATTCAGAAAAAAGATATATTTGTTATGTAATTTTCACTTCGATATATATCTACAGTACATTTACTGGGTGTAATTATTTTTTACCACACAGATATTATATTTAATACAGTATTAATTTTTTAAATAACAGTTCCTGGATTATTTTCACTTGCAAAGAGTATTATTCATCGCAAATTATATATACAAAAGTGAGAATATTTCTTTTTCTAATGATTGTTGTTATAATGTAGACAAACATATATAAATAAAAATTAATTATTTACTAGAAGAATATGTGAAACGTTATATGATAATATTAATAGAGATATTAGTTTAAAAACGTATATCACCGTGGTATCTGTAGAAGATAATATTCGTTAGAGATTAATATAAATTTTGGAAATTAACTCTAAGAGAGAAATACATCGTTGTTATACATAATAATAAAAGTATAAGTGTGCATTTCTATAAAAATAACATTCGATCACATGGGAATAATGGCTGATTATAAAATAGAAAAAAATCTTTCAACAACTGTCCAAAAAAAATTAGTTTTCGTTAAGGAACATGAGGACAAAAAAAGAAGCTCCATTTGACCCTTGGGAAAGGGTCGGTTGGCCACCATGAAACTCAGTGTCACTACCTATTATGCCAATCGTCAGCGATTGGACGCTTTAAGATATGCTAACCAGTCAAGGCCTTTTGGCGGCTTAAGTAGAGTGAATATTCCATCATCATTTGACAAAGATGATGATGATGATGATACTGAGGCATTGTTACCAAGACGAGGGACAAGTTTAGAGTCATTTGATGTTGTAACCAAAAATGAAGCTACACCAAGAACTCCACGTAGCTTCACTGCGTTGGGACTCTCAATGGTGAGTAAAATTTTCAAATTAATATATAATGAAATATTTATATGATAGAATCATATGCAGCAAAATTATAAGAATATTTTGAGTTTGTGTGTCTTATATAGTTTTGGGAATGGTACAATTATTCTTATTTGTTTGACCACCTGTTGATTCATGAAATATTTTATAATTAAATGTTTTTAACAATACTGAGTACAAAGTTTTATTTTTCAAGCATTAAAAATTAATCTGGTTAATAATTTATAAAATATCAAGAAGTTAAATTTCAAATTTGGTTTTTAATTTTAGATGTCATAAATTATTAAATTACATTAGATTATTTTAAAACTTTCTTATTTTATTGGTAAAAAATAATTGATCATTTAGAATATTCAGCTATCAGACAATATAAATATTTTCTCGTTTATATACACCATTTACTTGAGAACATTCAATTACAAAAATAATAAAAAAAGAAAGTTAATAAGTTACTCATTATTGTAAATTAATAAATTTATAAGTATATGATGAATTTAATTTTAATCATCAAATAATTAAAGGCTTATGGATAAAGAATATTAAATAAACCTTCAAGTTGATATTAGAATATTTTAATAACTCTAATTTATTAGAAAGTTACAAAAAGTAAATTTAAACATAATTTAAAAGGAAATACTAATTTATTTTATAATTAATCTTAAGAAATGTAAAAGTTAAATATGTAAATAAAGAAAAATAAGTATTTTTAGAAAAAAGAAGATATACTTTAAAACAGAAAGTGCAGAAGTAAATTTCGTGTAAAATTATTTCACTTAAAACATTTATTATTACTTAAATAATTTTTATTATGTTAGAAATATAATGATTTTATCAATTTTAATTAATATCCAAATATTTAACTACTTTTCAAATTTTAATATGAAAGACAGTTAACATTTTTGTAAGGTTTGAATCTTGAGCAAACATGAGTAAATTGCAAGTGATGAAAATAAAATTTTAAATTTATTAAAATAAAAGCAAAATTAAACAATATTTGCTCCTTATGTGGTACTAAAAATCAATGAATCTGGTTTTTACCCAACACTGCGGACTACAGTTATATTGATTGCGCATTTGAAATCAGTAAGAACATCGGTTGTTTTCAACTTCTGAAATATTTATCACTAAACTATTTCATAAAATCACTTTGTCAAAAATTTAAAAAATGAAATTAAACTTTCTGAATTAAAAGTTATTTTTTCTTTACACAAATGTTAATGATTTTTCACAATGTAAAGTTTTCTTTAAGGAATCTAAATAAAAAATAGGGAGTTTTTCATGAAAAATTAAAACAGAAAATATATGATATGAAAAAAAAATTATATTATTTACATGAAGTATACAAATATTTGAAAAAAAATCTCATCAAATAATTTTGAATGTTTAAGAAATTTAATAACGTGAAATACTGCAATCAATTTGCAAAATTTTAATTGAGATTTTTAAAACACATTCAAATTTGAATGAAATATGGCTATTAAAAAACTATGCAATATTTAGTTTCATAACATTAAAATTTCATATTACTTTATTTCATGAAATCTTAGTTAATAAAATTTTTAAAATCGAATATGCTATTTAGAGGAAAGGAAAAAAATTCTAAATTACGTATGAAGACAGTTTTTCATCAAATACATTCTTTACATTTTAATTTCCAGTAATAGTGATTTTAAAGAAATTGAAATAAAATTAAAATAATATTTAAAATTTATGTAATTAATCAGTTTGAAGATAAAATTTATATATATTCGCATATTACGAGGTACAATAATTTATTAATAATATTTAAGCTTCTCTTGATGTATGTGTTAATAACTCAGTTGTCTTATATCAATTTTTAACGATTTTATGAAATAACATTCTTTTTTTTTAACTATTTAACTCTTTTAGAAACCTATACTCAGATTTTTGATGTTTGTTTTAAATTTTTATAGAAATTCTTCTTAAGTCTTCCCTATCAAACATCCAGTATTTTAACTAAATAATGAATGGAAATAATAGTTAGTTAAATAATGTAATTTACGCTTACGCATGTTTCAAAATTATTAAGTAGAAAATAAATATAATGTGTACCGTTTTCTATAATATATATATAATCATACTATATAGTAAAAATAAATAGGTTTCCATAAGATATGGATAGTTTATATGTTTCACATCAATAAAATATTTCACTTTTTATCGTTAAAATAAAAAATGTATAATATGTAATCTAAAATTAGAATTTATTTATCTTCTTGTATCTTTGAATTATTATTATTCTATTTATTTTTCTTTTACTACTATTATTCTTTTACATTTCCATTTTATACTGTTTTTTGAATTAATAGTTTCACTCAAAATTTAATTTAATTAAAAATTAAAAAAAATAATAATTGAAAAATAATTACAACGTATCTGATGATCATTTTTTTAATTCATACTATGTGAAATTTAAGTAATTCAGAACTTTTATTCATCAGCCTTAAAGTTTTGCTTTTCAGTATTTTACAAAGATAAATATATTTAATTCAATATTCTTTGCCTAAAATATCTTTTTTATATTAGAATTTATAATATAGCTAAGCATGTTTTGCTTGTAGTTAAGTCTATATTAAAATATAAAAACAATTTATATATTTTAAAAGTGCAATGAATAATTTTAAGCTTTAATTATTGCATGTTTGCCAACTTTTTTAAATTTACAGATTGGTTTTTCATTTTTGCTATTATTGTTTCAGATATCAATGATACAATAAATAGAATATTTAAGTATTTTAAGTATCTAACTGCTTTTCTAAATATCAAAACACTTATTAATGATTGTTAAGTAGGAAAAAATATTAATAGCTTATGAAATTATTTGTAAAATATGAAATAAAATAAGAGCCATTTATTTTTTAATAAATTGAAACTAAAACTAGAAAACTAGAAACCATAAAAAATTTATCATTATATACATAATATAAATTATAAGAAAAGTTAAAGGTATGGCAAAAAGTATTTCTTTAAATTATTACTAAGCAAATTAATATTTTAAACTAAGATACAGAGAAATTATTTTGAAAGCAGAATGAATTATCTTTTGAAAAATTCTAAAACTGTGCCTTTAATTTTACTTTATTGATTTTTATATGAAGGGTTTCGAAGCAGGTATTGTAAAAAAATATTTTTACAATACCTGCTTCAGAGCTTAAGTAAATTGGAATCTTTTATTTTTATGCATACATATACACGCTGAATTATTTTGTATTATTTTACTAGTTTTGTCTCTACTAATATGTCATTTATTTATTTAATATTGCGTTTAGTTTATTGATTGTTAATTTAACAAGCATATTTTAGCGATGTATGTATAATGTTGTAGGTTAAAAGGAAATGAAAAATAACTCTTTGGAGAACAATATCTAAAGTCCGTAAACATGGAAAATAAATTAGAATGTTTCTAATTGATGTCTATAATAATAATTGCGAATTCATATTGAATAGGAAAATTCTGAAAAGGTTTTCTCCTGTTTCATTTAGCTCATTCAATTGTTAAAATACTTTCTTTGAAAATATTTTACATTTTTTATACTATAAAAATTATTTATAATAATATTTATGATTGCTAGATATTCATGAATCATAAGAAATGATGATTTCTTGAAAAATGGTTCAACTAAAATGAGAAATTTAAAAGTTATATAAAACTTAGTATGTTAAAAAATTTTATACAAATATCATTCATTAAATTCAATATTGTTGATTCTTGAAATCATTAGAAAATACAATATTTTTCTAGAAACTAAATTTTAATACAAAGTTATTATGCTTTAAGAAATGTGATAAATATATTGAAAATAACGGTTTTAATCAGAAAACTTAATATAGGTAAAAACCAAGCATCAATAATGATTAATAGGTTTGATGTGCTATATTAATTGAATTTGTTTGAAACATCTAACGTGAAACTTCATGGTTAGTGTTCTTTATAAATAAAAAAATAACATCGTCTATGTTTTGATAACATCAACACTCATAATCATAATAAGGTTATTCCAATAACTTTGTTAACTTCCTTTATCTAAAGAAATATTTCTCAGTAAAGGATAAATTCAATTAAAAAAAATATGAAAAAGCAAATTGCCTTCCCAACTACTGCGAAAAGTCTAGTTATATATTCCACCAGAAGGAAAAAAATTGTCATTTTGGAATATTAAAAATAAATCAAAAGTAAGACAAGTTTTATTCGATAATATTTTCAAGCACATTTAATTAAGAAGTGCCAAAATATTTAAAAATAATTTATTGGAAAATGAGATTAGAACATTTTTATTATCATGTGCAACCAAACGAAAACTAATTGTTTAGAATAATAAGTCAGAAAAAAGTTTATGTTTAAAGGAAATGTGTATCTCATTAAATATAATTTATTCTTTCAATTCTTAATAACAAGAAGTAAATAATACATATCATAGCTGATTCTCAAAATACTATTAGTTATGAGATTCTTTTTTGGTAGAAATGACTCGATGAGATTTTGTTTACGAAAGAAATGCTGCCATAAAAATGCAAATATAAAAATTCCGAACAACCGTTTCGAATTTTATTCACACAAGTACATTTTAATAGGCTTACTTCTAATGTTTTCTGAAGCGATAAAAACTCTACATTTTCTGCTTAGACTTTTTAAGGCCAAGTTTGGAATTTTTTCCCTATAATCTTCTTTTCAGTCTGGAATAGTGCAAGTGACGTATGAAAGCCACAAGATCAGACTAAGAAAAGGCAGTCATGACTTATGATAAAGATAGTCTTTTATTCACTACATCTTTTATTTTTTACATATTCTATATAGTTAACATTTTAGTTTGAAAATAAAGCGCAGTTTGTTTCATAAAAAACATGGATATGACAGGCTTTTTAGGTTTTTGAATAACTTGTAACTTTTATTTAATGTTTCTCATTTCCAGTTTATTGGAACGTTTTGGCCGTAATAAATATTTTTTTACATATTATGTAAGATAAAAATTTTGATTAACCTAAAATAACCTGTTCTCCCACAAAAATAAATTTACGTTGAAACTTATGTAAGAAAATAAATACACATTAAATCTTAATTTACCTTTTTGTGGTATAATTAATATAATATTAATAAAATAAATTTACATTAAAACTTATCTAAGAAAATAAATATAAATTATGAAATTTAAAAATCATATTTTCTTATTAAAAATTAACAAAATTATTTTTAATTCCAGTAAAATTGTTTGTGCATTAATTACGCTAATTAAAATTCAGGTATCTTAAAAATAGAAAAAAAGAAAAAATTGCAGAATTTTTATGAGTTCATAACCTCTGAAAGATTTTTAACATTTTAATTTACAGAATAATTAAAAGTAATATCTCATAAGATTTAAAATTTAGAACTCTAGTTTCTATGTAAGCAAAAATTTCCAGACGCAAGTTATGCGTGAAAAAACTGGATTCATGTCACATTTAGATTATGTATTGAGTGCTTCATAAGATAATGTTATTTTTATTAAAAGGGTACACATATTTTAAATTTAATGTTTTTTTCTAAATATAAATTCAGTGAATAACAGTATCACTCACACACAGTCATTCTTGCCAAATAAATCTCCTAATTTATGTATAAATTAAAAATTATAAATATCGTTTAAAATTGGAAGAACTGTTTGCTTAATATAGAATTTATATTAATTTTTAGTGGATGATTTAAAATTATCACATTTAAGAATGTAGTATTTTTTGTCATTCATATCTTACATTTATTGTCATCTTTATCTATCTTAAATTTATTGTGATCTTTATTGTAAATAATAAAGACCATTGCATATAGTTTAAAATTTAATGAAAAAAAATTAGGTGGTTCTTTTTCATTTCTTACTTCCATATACACATTCTTTTACCAAAGAATAAACATTTTAAAATTTTATTCACCCTAGAAAGTTTGTAGATTGCTTTACTATTAAAGGTTAAAATTTTAATGAAAATAAAAGTAAAATGTACGTAAAGTTAATAAAATAATAGTAATATAATAGATGTTAAAGTTTAATTAAAAATGTTTGACCTAAAAATAATCTAAAATGCAGAATTTTTGATTAAAATTTAATATTTTCAATAAGAATAAAATATAAGAAAACTTACTTCTAATAGTTTATTGTAATTTCTTTAAGGATTTTCAGTTATGAATTTACAAAACTGTAAAGTGATCATGATTTTGAAGATATTATGCTTAAAATTTTTATCCGAATGTATAAATGTATTGGCTACCTAAATCTCAAAATTTGTT
>JAPDSC010109963.1:0-28317 GCA_026290005.1 Latrodectus geometricus | reverse complement strand
TGTGGTCTGTTTTACTAAATAGTCATTTAACTGGAAGAATGCAATATCAATTACCACAGAAACTATTTATCTATTTATTATTTTTTTATATTTGGTGTAAGTATATAATATTTAAATGAAAACTTAATTTTTATTACAAAAACAATTTCGTAAACTATTTAGAGAATTTAAATGAAATTGAAAAAAATGTGGATAGTTTATATCCTGGGAAAAGACAGAAAAAACAATCATCATTTAAGGATTAATGGAAAGATTAAACATATTGTAACTTCGAACTATAATTCAAATTTTAAAGTAAAACTGATAGTCCCTTGTAAACTTGAAAAATAAAGTGCTAAACATAATTTATTAAAAATAAAAAAAATAGTTCGATTTAATGAATCATTTAAAAATTGTTATTAATAAATGTACATTTTTATATAATTTCAATTAATTAAGCCCGTATTGTAATAGATTATACTTTAAATTGCTAAAAACATCTTCCGAAATAGCGCCGCCCAACCTGTCTAGTGTTTAGCGTAATTGACTACGGGTAGGGAAAATCTGGGTTCAAATCCCGGCTCGGGCATGGATGTACCTTCTCTCTTTGTGTTTTTTGTCCTTTACTCAGAAGAGGGATGAATGTGTCCCGCCCTGTAAACGGGTTTGTGGTGGTGTGGTGTGGCGTGGGCGATGCTACTCGTACTTCCTTGAGTTAGTTCACAGGTGCCCACCGGGGAACGATAAAATGAGTAGCAGTTTCCGGCTTTGTTGCGGCAAATGGGCTAATGTTACTTTCTTGTTAAAGGGTTCCCGCCATTAGAAATAAATAAAAAATAAATAAAACTTCTGAAATAGCATGCATTTAAAATGTTCAAATAAACACTTTTAATATTTATAAAAGTTAATAAACAATCAATTTCTAAGACTTAAAGATCAAAGCATTTAAAAAGCTCTGTTAATAATGAGATTATTGTTATCTCTAAAAATATCACCATTGTTTAATCTCTATATATTTTCTGTCGACAATTCTACTCATATAATATTTTTGATATTATATATTTTACTTTCTGTTTTCATAATTAATCCATTTTGAAGAATAGTTTTAACTATAACTCATCGTCATATATATTTATTACCGAATATTGTTTCCAATTTAAATGGAAAAATGCAACATCCTTCTTTATTTAATTGAGTTATTGTAAAGCCTACTATGGTAAACTTTAATATATATTTCTTTACATAAACCAATTGTTTTTAAATTTTAAAAGTTGAATTCTTAAATTTAATTCAAATTATTTTTAAAAAAATTAGTAGATTTATATTACTTTGTAGAACGTTACAATTACGATTTTTCACCTTATCTTTCTATTGCAAAATGTCTGGACAATATTTACTGCTAGTTAATTTCATTAATTTTTAAATATTTTACTTGTGGTATTTAACATAAATCTGTCTTGTCTTGTAACTAGTCTATAAACTTGTCTTGAAATGTAATCTTATATGATGTTATTTAGTTTACAAATACCGAACATAATACACTATTAGTTTACTGGCCCTCAAATAATTCTTGACAATGTCTTCATGTTGAGAAAGTTCAGAACAATAATTAAATATATATTTCTTTACAATAATTTATTTTACTAATAATTTATCTTACAAAATACAGTTTTTAGAATCCACCACTCTACTCCTATATTTATGGTCTTACAATCAGTCATGTCCAGTCAGCCTTAAATAAAATGATCTTACCTTTTCTTTTAAAATAGAGAAAAAGGCTCTATTCTCTCTCAAATCCTTCAACAATCAAGTTAATATGCAATTAAGTAATCTGAAAAATAAGCTGATGATTTATACGTTTTTCTATCAAAGTTTCCTTCTCAGCCAGAATATCAGCTTATTCATTGTGTACGCCACAATGAACGGACATATTTGGCAATGAAGCTCTGGGTGTTAGTGGCTAACATGCTATTCGAATGCATTATCATAAATAATTTATATAGTTCTGATTAGTTCGTAGTTTTCTGCACATAATTTTATTCTTTTTCTGTACTTATTGAAAATATGAACAATTTAATGGATTTTTTTGTTGCATAAATAGTATTATTAACAAAAAGTTTCTTACTAATGAAATAAATCAATATCAATATAGCTGCTGTTACTTATTTGAATTATTTTTATAATTTATAAGTTTCCATTAATAACATAAAATTAATGAAAAAAATTAAAAATGTTTGATATACATAAAAATTTTTAAGTAAAATTATTATAATGAATTTAAAGCACATGTAGATTTATGCTAATAAGAAAAATAACAGTATTACATATGTGAAAGAATAAATAAGGAAATAAAAAATTTTAATTAATCCTATTTGTACTTTTTCAAGAGAGATGCATAAACAGGATGATTACTATTAAAAATTTATCTCCAGTATTCTAGATTCAAATAATCAATTCTTCATAATCATTGAATTAATAATTGATTTTCAAAAACAAGAAGGTAGATCTTCACAAAACTGCGAACTGTAAACTAGGTGATGTAAATTTTGCACGATGGACAATTTGCACATTGGAAACATTTTATAATACCATTTCCAGTATATGTTTTGTATGTGTCTTTTGTATTTTTGTTAGAAAATTATTCGCGTAATTGATAGGACAATTGCATATTTACATAGAAGAATATTTTAGCAACCACATATTTATAGATTGATGAAACTTATTCTTTATGTTTTTTTTTACTATTTTTCATCCATTTCAATTAACGAAGAGTTTTATATAACACGTATTTAATTCATAATATTATCATATTTGTTATTTTAAAGAAAATTATTTCTATATCTGTATGATTCGATTCTCACGTTTTTATTCTGAATGTGACGTTAAACTCTAAGAGTCTTTCTACATTTATAAACTTGTCAGATAAAATATGTATCTTTAAAATATGGTTTGATAATTAAGTACTACTGAAATTATCTCAGATGGATAGTGGGAAATCCAACCCTAAAGAACTGGAATTAGTATGTTTTCAATTATTACTACATTTTTTTATTTATATTTTTTTGGCTTTGGGAGATAATTTTTGATGCTAAGGGAAAATTAACACTTTAGAAAATAATTTTTGATTTTGTTTTTCTATGTTTAAACTCACCAAACGATCCCAGCTAATATATATAATCTTATTTCGGGTCATTATTGTAACAAACATGCATTTCATGATTCAGAAATGCATTTGTTATAAATAAAATGTTTTTGTAAGTGTAAGTTATAAGTTACTTGTAAGTATGTAAGATGTAAGTTACATAAGTTACTTTTGATATAAGTGTAAATTTAATGTAAACTAAGATATCTAATTTAAAAACTATCTTCCAATCTAATCTTGATTTTTGCGTATGCTCTGCAATTTTGTATAACTGAAATAAAATATATCCATGTGATGCATATCCTTTTCAATCATATGGACTTGTTATTCGATATAACTGTTTTTGTAAATCATTATTTTGTACAAACTGCAAAATATTTAGCTATAGATAAGAAAATCAAGAGTTTTAGTATTTCATCATTTGAATTTTGTAAAAAATAGCAATAATTAATTTATGCAGTTAGAATGATCTCAAATTTAAAGATAAGAGAAGTTAATAGACCACAAGTATGATACTCAATTATGTATATTAACTTTTCTTTGCAGCATCTTTCATCGCAACTTACATTAAATGCATTATTAATGAACTGATTTAATACCTAACGCAAGCCTGTAATTTTTTTCTTATACCAGCTTTTTTACTTATTCATGACATTTTTAATATTCTTATATTTACAACTTCCAAAAAGAAAATATAAGTGAAGCCATTTCTAAGTCATATCAACTTTCACAATAATGGATGGTGATTGTTTCTCTTGTGCAACTAAAATATATAACTATGAAATCAGATATTATTAAAAAATATTTAGATAATTATTGAAACTGAAAAAAAATACTTCAAGAAAAATGTTTTAATCATTTATTATATCAAACTATCAAATTAATAGTGTTCTAAATATTACATAGAAGGACTAATAAAATACTTAACTTCAGCACAAATTAAGTCCTTAACCAGTTATCCCGAGTTAACTCGGGCAAAAAATTCAGTGCGTTTACCGGCTATCCCAAGACCTTTAGTATAAACAATAGGTATCAGTGCAATGTTTCAAGTTTAAACCCTCCGACGGATTGCCATGAAATCGCCATTTGGGAACTGGCTGACGGTTGATTCAACTAATGCCAGCATAAGTCAAAAGAGCTGATAGATATTTCCACAAACAATTTTCAGAATCCTCTGCTTCAAGGAAGCTACAGCTTTATTACTACGTATTATTTTTATATATTTATTCTCATTTAGATATTCATAGTTAAAGACTATGTAATTATTGCAATTTATAAGCAATGTACATAAAACTTATTTTCACTTTTTTGATCAAATTAATTTTGAAATTATTCCCCTTAACCACCTGGGGTTCGATGAAGAAATTGCTTCATTTTTGCTTCGTGGTAGCAACATAGATTTGGCTTTCATTTCAATGCAAGTTTTTCCCACTTAAGCACTTGCCAAGAATACAAAAGCCTCTAATTCTTGATGGAACGTATTTCCGCTTTACCCTAGACCACCTCACAATAATCGCATTTTAATGACTTACAGGCAGGAAGTCTATCAACAGCTGTCAGATACAGTAACCACAATGCGCTAGTAGTTTACTTTAATATATTCTATTAAAAATGTCGACGTGTCTCTATTTTAATGCTTATTACATTAAATATGAATTTTATTAAATTAATTTTAATGTTTTGTCATTTAATTTAATTTATTTCATTTATTTTGAATAAAATAAAAAAAATACAAACAATTTTTGTAGTTTTCCCGATGGTTATACATTTGATGATTTTAAATGGTTGTTATAAGTAGTTAATTTGCGGTCTAATTATTATTTACATTTACTCATTTCAGATATTTTTCGAAATCAACATTTTGTTTCTAAAATCATCAAATAATTTTAAAAATATTAAAATAAATGGTTATGTTGTTTTATTACATAGACAAACAGAAAAATATAAACAAAATTTCATATTTTTAATTATTTAACAAAATATAAAAAGCTAATTTAAAGCTAACAATAGACTTTACAGTATATAATATGTTATTGACTTCAGTTGAATTTTTGGTGAAAAATTTGGTGAATTTAAATTTTTCATATTTAATTACTAGCACCAAATAATTTCTGTTTCTAATTATATAAAAAATATCCCTCTGTACGAGAATCCATGTTGTTTTATATGTCTTTTCATATTTCTTAATTTTTTGCACAAATATTAAAAACAGTTTATGTGTCGAATAAAAATTTGTCTTTCCAAAAGAGAATGAAAGCTAAAAAATATATAAACGGGGAACCTTTAAATCTATTATTTGCAACAGTATTCTATTAATTACATATTTAATAAAAATATATCACACAATATTACATTTTTTCACATATTCAAATTAAATCTACATTCTATATTTTTCCTTCACTGGACATTAAATGTTTTATTATAAAAATGATTACAAGTGGTAAATTTAGAGAAAGATTACGAAAGAGTATCCAAAAATATATAATGCATATGATTTATTTTAAGGATTTTATTTATTATCCAAAATTCGGCACCTAAACAACAACTTGGTGTCTAATTTGATAATCATATTGTTGCAGATAAAATAGGGATTTGTCTAAAAAGACAATGTCGTTCAGTTCCATTTTCATCATTCATTACAATTTTGCCGTCATAATAAAAGAATTTTTTGAGTAAAAGATAAACAAAACAATGAAAACCTTGTTGAAATTGCACTCAGCCACATCCGACACAAATGGCACAAGAAAACGTCGAATTTCCCGTAACAGTCTGAATCTAATGCTCAATGATGAGAGATTCAACAGTGCTATGCTCACAAAGACAATGGTTAAATGATAAAAAAATCTTTCAATTACGCTAGTCTGACTTTTCCAACTGGATCTAATGATTATAGCTACTTTACTGAAGCACATCATATTATAATTTTGTCGAATTGTTGATATTTCTGAAGAATAATCTGTAATCCCTCTGTAAATTATTATTATCTCTCACAACTGAAAAACTTACTCAAAATAATCTGGAAGTCTTTTATGAAGCATAGTTTACTGGTTTAAAGGAAAAGGCATGAAAAAAAGTACCATGCTTCAAATGTTCAATCTAATATTTACATAAAATGAAGTAACTATATTTTAAGACGAAAAGCAAAATTAAACATGTTTTAGTGATAGATCGAAATTTGTACTACTTTTAACCTTCTTTTAAATTATTGGTCGTTATAACATTTCTTTAGTTTCATGCATTCGTCTAGCATTCATTTTACAAATGTTGATAACATTTTGTCTAGTTAAACTCAATTGGATATAACTATTATTAGCCATATATTTTATGGAACTTTGCATTTTCGTTCATAAAATCAATGTGTAAATGCTTACACTATTTGATAGAGGTGCAGTGATATGAAAATTTGTGCATTTAACTTTAATGCAACAATAAAAATAGGATTTTATGTCACACTGTAATCTTATTTCCTTATTACCCTTCCTGACAAATAACATTTTTTAAACTTATTTTTATGTATATACTGTTGTCTATAGTGCTGCCCAAAAATATAGATATATATATATGTATGTGTGTGTGTGAATATTCATTTAGTAGGATTTCAATTTATGTTCCTATTTTTGTTTAATACATAAAAAAAGTGGAAATTAGTATAACAATCATTAATTATTACCCTCATTAACAGAATGTGACATCGATATAGTGCTAATGTAGCTGAGCAAAGTTGAGAAACCCTTTATTACACGAACCATTGGGGAATCATAAGAAACTAAAAAAAAATCATTTATTTGAATTATATTATTCTATATATTATATAATGTAGAATATAACAAAAAATTATTATTATACATTATTACTATATATTATATAATAATAATAAGCTTAAATACACTTCAAGCTTATTTTAAATGTCTGCGCAATTCGAGGCTACCATGATCTTGCTACTCAACTAATTTTCAAAGTACATCAAATGCTTATGCAGTAAACAATTTTTTTTTTCAAAATCTCACTTTTTATATTTATGCCATCAGTTTATAAAACAAGCTTGCTTTAATTTTTTTTTTTTATGTTGAATTTTGAATATTATGATTTAAGTTTTTGTAAGAGATATTTTCTTCAATTATTTTTTTCGTGAATTATCAATTTTACATTAATAGTTTAGATAGTAATTTATTATTTATGCTTTTCCTTAGCTTTCATTTAAAAATATCTTTTTATGATTTTGCTGTATATTCATGAATATAGAAAGTTATTTTGTATTAAAATGAATAATTTAAATACAGATAAAATATTTCTCAAATATACATTAAATAGTATTTACAACTATATACTTTTTTAATAGGTAAAGATTTTGTTCAAATGGGTAATATCCATGTAGAAACACTATTTTTAAAAAATAAATTATTCTAAAAATATCCTACTTAGAAACATAAGATTACTGCACAATATAATTATTAACCTACTGCTAATTAAGTTGCTAATTATTAACCATTTGGTAAAGAAATAAATATTTTCATGTTAGTGAACAACCCAAAATATTTTTAAAAAAGTTAGCTTGAAAGTTAGTAAACATAAACGCACACACACACTGTATAGGTACTTTTTTCCAAGTATCAGAAATTTACAAAATGTTGTAAGGATTAATCTTTATTCATCTATAATTTTAAATTGAGACAATAGCTTAAGAATCAAGATTATGTTATTTACTGCATCAACTTTTACATGAAACAAGTAATTATGTTTCTTATTATAAAAAAACTTTAAATTAAGAATCGGTAACCCTTAGTAATTGCACAATAGAGAATATTTGTTTCATGTTTCACCTAAATCATTTTTTCTTGTTTTATTGAAATGATGAAAATCACTCTCTTTTGCATCCCGCATACCATTTGAAGCTGCATTCATAATTCATACAGTTTTCAGCTATTCATTTCAGTGATCGATTAAAGTTTTACATTAAGACATCATAAAAGATGAACATAAAACGTAAATAATATTCAAATACACTTTGATTTCTACATAAGGGATTTGTTGTGATGTGAATATATTTTAGAAATCAAAACTAGGAAAATGCTATCAAAGAAAACTTTCTTTAGAATTCAAGAAAGTTTTCGATATTCTGAAGAAAATTATTAATACATTTTTCCAATCTTCAATGATTTTTTAAATGCATTAAAAAATTCCATTTTTTTCTATTATTAAATAACCAATATTTAGAAAATGTTTTCCATTATTTAGTTAAAAACCAAAATATACTTGATTTTCACTATATAAATAAATGTCTTTTTTAAAAAAATAGTAGCTACATATGATTCTAAATACATATGTTTAATTTTAACCAGTATTAAGTTAAATATTTTAAATATTAATTGAATATAAAGCAATTCAAATGAATGTATATTTTTCTTTTAAAATGAAGATGAATGTAAATATTTTAAAATTTCACAAGTTCCATTTTTATATAATAAGTATCTCGATTGAATTTTCATTTTTTACATATTAATAAAAATAAAAAATTACAAAATTAAAATACATTTTTCGATTACATAGAAAGCAAGAATCTTCCTTAAAAAATTATTTCCGACCATTTATTAAAAGATGAATTTAATATCATTCATTTTTATTATTTTACTATTGTAAAGTAAAGCAAGAGATTATACAGATTAGATTTTACAACAAAATTATTGAAATTTTTAAACATATAATAAAATACAAAAACAATATTTGATTTTAGTTTTAAATTTTATGGCTTAATTTATTAATAGCATAATAAATAACTAAGAATATTTTGTTAATTTTACATTGACACATTGTACATTGTATTGCTAAAAATTTAAATTCTAAAATATCTACATTGAAATAGAAATAAATAAACTATTTTCATTTGACTTAGATACGCATGAAAATTTTAATCTGACTCACCATGGAAATATCAAAACATGTTGATGTCACTTTGATTGAAAATGATGACCATTTATAGTAATGTATTAATATATTCTTGTTTCAGCATTTGCATAGTTGAGTGCTTAATTTTCGATATCACCATTATCATAAATTAAAGCTTTATTCCTGAATAAAAGTTTGCATCCTAAAATAATTGTGAACTGAAATAGAGAACATATAGTTTACTTTAATACACATGGTATGGTTGTATATCTAACATAAATAAAATATTTAATTACACAGAATATTTATGTTTAATTAATAAATATTTGATTATATATATATATATATATATATATAACTAATCCACAAAAATAATCAAATTTAAATAAGAAAGCATACTTGATTGTTATGAAATATTATGCATTTTGATTCCTCAGATAATTAGAGCAAAAGATCAATAAAATAAGAACTGCTTTATTTGTCGATAGAAATCATTTTTAATTTATGAATTCAATCTGGTTATGTAATTTTAAGTTTGATATCTTCAAAAAAAATTAGTTTAATTGCTAATATATTGTATACATTTTGCAAAGCCACTTTGTCTAAGAGTTTTGTTTCCTCCGTATCATATTTGAAATTGAACAAATAAAAGAATTTTTTGTAAAAATAAGATGACTAAGCTTCTGTTTAATAAAACATATCACAATTTGTTGAGGCAATTACAATATGAAATAGGTTTAAGAACATGTGCAATTTAACAGCAAAATTATTTAGATTAAAAAAAAATTTAATGTATATTCAAAAAATTATTTAACTACAGATATATAAATAACTAATATCTAACGTAAACAAGTTGGAATTGTGCCAGGAAATGATTCTGTCTATTTGTCTTCAGATTATTTTGTCAGCATTTTGTATTTTGGGGTATAAACAAGACAACCAATGTCATAATTAATAACATCATAAGAAAGAATAAATTAGGTGAAAAGAATAAATTTTGTTATCTGTTGTCACATAATTTCTCCAGAAGTAAATGTTGTAAAATCAGCAAGTATACAATAAGCTAATATACTATAACTCTCTTTTGCATGATCATACCCTTTCAGTGTTGCTTAAAAATTGGCTTTCTTTGTTTTGTAAGCTTATGCAAAATTTAATTCAATAAGCTTGCATCCATGGAAAACTGTTACTAGAATGAAACACTGGCAGTCTTTTTCCAATTTATATAAAAAAAATTACCTATTTTTTCCATTGATAAAACCACGTTATCCATTTATATATCCGCAGATTTTTCTAACTGTTGAAGAGTTTTCTTTTTATGCACTCACTATAAAATTCTGTTTAATAGTATATTTCAACAACTTAGATCATTTATTGACTGTGAAAGTGTTAAATTTAGGACATTTAAAGTTACAAAGGTATTTATGACCTTAAGGAAAAAATATGTGGCATTGATTAAATATTTGTTTAAATATGCTTTTTGAGAAAATACAGCAAATACAATAATGGCATTCATCCCATTTTTATTTTATGTAAATCAGCATTTGATAATATAAGTATTTAACTCTTAATGAAATGTCCTATATAGTTTAAAAAAACTAGGAAAACTAATTAGGCTCGTATCTTGTTCTACAATAGCAGCTAGCATGTCAAATTAATTTTGAAGTCCCTAAAAGCTAAAAATAACGTTCAGATTAATAACTTTCTCCAAGAACTTATCTGCTTTATTCATCTGGAAAATTCTATTTATTATTTAAGTATTTGGTCTTATTAAAACTACTTTTGAAAACAGTTCAGATTCAGGTTTTCATCAAGTTTTAAGTCAATGTTAATGTTCAGAAAAACAATATCTCTTTTCAGATATTGCTGCTAAACATTTAGGGTTGACAGCATATGCTCTTATAATCAAGTATATGCTTGTCCAGAAAACACAAAGAATTGATACTGTAAAATTATACATTTGAAAATTATACTTCATGAACATAAAATGGTTTCATTTTTAATTACTTTGGATTTTTCTTTCACTTAGAACATGGCATTATTTCTAAAATCAGAAATTGCGTAGCTCACTGAAAAAAATACCATTCTTTAAGTTCTGCTTGTTATTGATACCTAAATTTTGTTCAGAAAACAAGGAAGAAAAAGAGAGGAGATTCTTATATTCAAAAAATATTCTCATTAAACCTTTCTGATTTTATATTTCAGAAACTTATCCTTTGAACGAAAAATGCATTATAAAAATGTCAGTATCTGATAGGAAGGACGTCATAACAATCCTTAGTGATGTCAGGGGAAATAAGCTCTATAAAAGATCCTTTACTTTTTACTAAAGGTTTTTTTAAAATAACATTTATTAAAATCTTAAAGAACGCAATTTATATTTTAAAATATTAAATTTAGAAGAATAAACCGGGCTTCCCATGTTGTTGAAATAGATTAAATAAATACAGTAAAGAAGTCTTTTAAACAAGCTTCAGACTAGTTAGAAAAAGGGAAGGCGGCTAATCGGCTTTACTTAAATGATAGGATGAGGAATTGATAGACAATATCTATAAAAAAGACATGAAGGAATGTTTAATAGAAGGCATTGATTTATATTATTGAATATACGTCTTTTATAATAATTATAAAAATGATTCCAAATATCTTGATTCAGTCTTTATTCCTTCAGTGAGTTGATAAAACTCATTTGAGAACTAAATAACTGGGATTTCGGGTTACACTGACCATTCCTAACTAAATGACCTAACTGGACATTTGTTTCACATCCCAATGTCCTTGCTCAAGAAAATAAATATGCCACTGTAAGGTAATTGTAAAGTAAAATAAAAAAATGCCCCTCTCCAATGGGCTGCCATGTCACAAAGTTCACGTTAATTTTAGTTTTTCATTATTATTATACCTAAATTGTAATTAAAAACATACAACTTAATTAAAATATTTAAAATTCATTTATTTTGTTATACTTTTAATAAATAATTCTCTCCTTAATCTAAATAAATAATCTCGCATTAAATAATATTTTATTGTTATTATAAAGATAACTGAATTTTTAACCGTTGTAAATTGGATACATACCGTATTTTTTATGGGAAATAGAGAAAGGTTCATGAATAGCGTTTTGTCAAAAGTTGCAGCACTACAAAATTTCGGCTACTGTTGTTTCTCTTAAGAAAAAACGGTACAATTGTATGCAGATAACTTCAGGGATTATTTCAGGACTTTAACAATTAACGTCCGATTAAAAAAACGGGAGGTCTTTAACAAATCTAGATAATCGTAATTTTTCGTCGCATCATAATCATAAATCTTATAATATTATAAAACATTAAAATATCCTAGCTTATTCATTCACGTGATTTAAATTTGTGCAAACCTTAACAATCTAAAAGCAATTTTGTTTCTAGAGGGCAACAAAAATACTTTGGTTTAAGACTCCAAGTTTACTGACATCACAGACAAAAGTTTTTAGATTTGACAATAAAATTAATCTTCTGTATAAATTAGATGCATTTTATAAACGTATATTATTTGCAGAAACTATAGTAACACAAGTAAAATTAATATTTTTTTAATTTAAGTAATTAATACAGCATTTATTTAACTAGAAAACTTTAAGCAGTATTTTATATTAATTACTTAAACATGTTTTTGAAATACATGTCACATTTCTAACGAAATGTTATTTTACTTTTTCGCACATACGTGCAAAGTGTAGGCCTCTCTGAAATAACTTGAGCCTCTCTGAAAGAAGAATATTATGCCTCCATTTTCTTAACACTCACTTAAAGACATAAGACAAATTTAAAGTTTTAAAGAAGATTTTTTTTCAAAAAACATTTATGAGTAAGTTCAGACTACTAAATAAACGTTTAACTTATTTTTTATTGTGAAAACTTTGAACTTTTATATCATATGAAATCATATTTACAAAAATATTATTATTTATCAAAAATAAACATATTTTTAGAGAAATGGGTTAGCTTTTTTAGAATAAATGTTTGATGTAATTAAAAAAAATGATGCAAAATCATTTTCTATTTAAATGATCTGGATATCTCCTCTGTCTACATACCGTGTGTGTATGAATGTCTAAAAATATCTGTTACTCTATCTACTTCATAAAAATGTGAATGATATATTATCTACTATTTTTTACTGATAATTGTTGGACATTTCTGGAGATAGAAAATATTACATAAATTGTAATTTATCATTTACTCGTATCGGAAGTTTCTGCTTATACTGCATGCCATATGAAAAAAATTGTAAAACTCCATACATGTGGAATGACCATATATATTTTATTCATAATGTATAAAGGCGCATATTTAATATGATTATATTCCCTATATGTTTATTATATTATATGTACTTAAATGGACATATATCACGAAACATATTTAATATACAGAACAATTTGTCTACTAATTTTAAAAATCTATTATAACAGATAAGTTAGTTTTTCGAAGTTTAAATTAATATTTTTAACTTACATGAATGCTGACATATTGAATTCTATGAAACTATCATAATATTTTAAAAATATATAAAAAAATTGAAATTTGAAGAAAATACTTTCTGAAAGAACAATGAAAAAAATGATTTAAGAAAACCTGTAAAGAAAAATATTATTTAATTTTTTAATACAATTTACAGATTTTTTAAAATAAATATACAATAAACATTCAGCAACATAATCACACATGCAAAAAGGGAAAAAATTAATTTTGTAAGAAGTAAATACTTATTTGCTATATTTATTTAAATGATCATTAATAATAACTAAATGTTTACTTAATGATCTGCGTCAGCAAAAATCGATGTATGCAATAAAAATCATACTAAACAGAATAACATATTTAGCTGAATTAATAATTTTTAAGGGACACAAGTTAATGAAATTCAAATATAAAAATGGACAGCAAATGGTTGAACATCAATTTCATTAATTAAATTATTGTACTTTCGATTACGAAACCTAACGAAAATTTAAATATAACCAGAAATTTCATGAGTTTAACTAGTTTTGTTTTAATTTGCTTAAGTTCAAAATCATAACAATATTTGAGGATTAATATTAGTTTTTAATAGTTGGGTTTCTTATAAAATTTTGAAATCAATGGCAATTAGAAAATCTGTTATAAATATGATATGAAAAATTAAATAAAAACATAAGAAGAAACGAGCAAAAAGTTCTATCATAATAAAGGAAATATTTAATTTTTAAAATAAAATATAAAGAATTAATAACTTTATCAAATAATTTGGAATAAAAACAATAAAGGATCACAAAATTATTACTGAACAAGACAATAAATATTTGCAGTTTTTGAATTCAAAACAGAATAATCAGAACAAATCTTAGCATAAGTTCGTATCTATATAAAATTGAACATTTATATTTCAGTAGTTTGTCACAAGAAGAAAGAATTATTCCATGAATAAGCTCTAATATACATATATACAAACATATGTATGCTTGTGTATTTTGTTTTTTATAAAAATGTGTCTAAATAAGGATAGTCGAAAATAAAGGAAATCATAAAATGAAATATTCAAGTACTTTGAAATTTTAAAATTAAATAAGCAGTTACTAACTAATATTTTAATATGCTTGAGAAATGAATGTTTTTTAATTTATCGTTTATATTTTATATTTCAAAAATTCATTTTCTATTGAGTTTTCAATTTTATTATAAGACCATTAAATAATTTTGTATAAATATTTGCCTTGTTTATTAAAATATCCTAATGCTCTTTAAATATTTTTTAAATGAAAAAGGATTTATAAGCATATCATCTGAGAGTAAATAAAAATATATATTGCGGAATTGTGTAATATTTTGAAAAATCCCTTTGAATTCCGGATGGAAATACCTGCATTTGAGATATGAAATCTTTCTAAGAAAAGCTGAAATATATAGAAAATGTAAATTCCTGGTATTTCAAATGTGACTATCAAACATACCATAAATAAGTAAAGGAAAGTAATTTTTTAGGTGAAAAAACTATTTTTAGGTTTTTATTAACTTTGTCTGTTGTAAGTTTCAATTGATTTACATTGTTCAATTTTAATAAATTTATTTTGAAAACTTTGAAGCATTTCATATTTTAAAAGTATTTAAGTTCTAACTTTTACAAAAATTATGTAAAAGTAATTTTTTTGTAAAAACTTTATTAACAATATTTTTCTATAGCAGTCACAAACGTTTGCTGTATTAATTGCTAAATTTAACATAAATACGTATGTTAATAAATAATTTTTCTACCTATAGGATATAAGAGCCATGTCAGAATTCTCTCTCTCTCTCTCTTTTCCTCTCTCTCTCTCTCTCTCAGTCAGGAATATATTACATAAAAATATCCGAATGTTTAAGTTTGTACTTTTGCTTTATTTAGTTATATCTTATCTCTTCTAAGCTCATTATTTTCTTCTTACTACATTTAATTTAATAATTTGACTTATATTTGCAGCCAAATATCTATTTAAATTATTTCAGAATGCTAATAGTGCAAACAAAAGTGTACCTTGAATATAAGAAAATTTATTTTTTTCCAATAAAATCATTTTTTTCCTAACACTATTTATATAGATTCAACATTGAAGATCAAAATTAGCCTGCATTATAATATTTTTGATATATGAAAATGACTTTTAAATTGGCTAAGTTTTGCTAAAATCATGATTAATAAAACAAAATGCTTTATGAAAATTATAAATTTGAATGTTAAGGCATGACATGGAATAAATAGGAAAATATATTGGTATTCAGATTATTTGTTTTCATATATTACTAAATATTGTGATTGTTTTCAATGGTTTATAGCTTATTTCCATATCTTATACCTGATTTGTCTGATTTTAAGTATCATCCTTGAAATATTGCTACTGTTTCTAAATGAACTTTTAAGAGCTGTTCCGCGTTTCTGGGTTTCTTTACCGCTTGTAGTTATGCTAGAGTTCTCGTAATTTACCTCAATAAATAGGATTGCATTTAAATTGGAAAGAATATTTTTAAATTCAGATATATGTTTAGAAGTAACTCAATAGAACAATTCAATTTTTTTCAATCATTATGTAATCCTACAGAAATAATTTTGCTGAAAATTTACGTTTTCACGTAATTCTAATCTAATTTTTAAGAGAAAAAATTTAAATTGCTTAAATTTCTTTGAAATCAAGAAAAACTTTAATTTAAATTTAAAATACAAAGTTTCTTTCTGCAATATAAAAAAAAAATTCTAAAATTTATTTACAAGCAGAGAATTTGAGATTTCTTATATATAAGATATAGAAAAAAAAATATATATGTTTCATAAATATGTTGGATATCTCTATTATTTTCTTAATGAGATCGTTGCTAAAATTCCAAAAATAAAACGAATCATAATTATTATAATTTTGTAGGTTTGCTCAAATTTCTAAGCAACATGTTATTTTTAATTTGTCATTAAATTTCAATGAAATTTCACGATTTGTTTTTAAAGCAGTAATTATGTCAAATTTGAATCTTCCAACCATATTAAATGCTTTCATTCATGAATATGGATGAATGTTTCTTAAGTTTCCAAGTATTATATATATTTTCTGAAATTCTGTTTGGTGTTCTGCTTTTCTAGTTATTATTAACCAAAAATAAAATTTATGAAATTATCATCAAACTAAATATGCTTGATTTTTAGTCCTTTAAATTGTCCTCCTTTTTATGATATTTTATTAATACCATTTTATCCAAGCACATCATAAGATTATTTAATTAATGTTATGAGACAAATAGTAGAAAATAGTTAATGATTCAAATTTTCAAATGTCTGTTTCTTCTTTATTAATCATATTCACATATTTTAAGGGAATATTAACATAGAAACCTCACAAGTGCATAACAAATGTACGCTTATAAAGTAAAAATAAACATCAGTAATATAATACTCAACAGAGTATTGCATTGTTGAACCTACTTACCATCTTAAAAAAAAAGACATTGATCCTGTTAATGTTTCCTGAGGAGTAAGCTAGGTTTAGATTTGAAGTTTATAATTATTAATTGCTCCTAGCAGTGATGCGATATCATGGTTATTTCAGAGAAAATTATTGTTCACCAAAAATCACCACACGGAACATGTCTCATAATTTTTTTACCGGATAGAGTTTCTTCACACTTTACACATTAAAGTCTTTTTTAAATGATCAATTTTTTTAATCACTTCTTAGAAGAATCTATTATCAGCCACTATATTCAATCTTTGTGGCCTCCCCGATTTCAAAACATCAACACATGTAAATTTTGACTTTGAGAATATTTGAAATTAATAATTTAAGACTTATATCTGACCTTCAAAACAATATTTCACATCTTGTTAATATTTCCTAAAATACATTGTGATTAACTCTAGAATATGCTCCCTTACTGTTCTTAACTGCAGTTACAAATTATGATCGTTGAGTTGAATATATTGTCTTAAAAAGAGATTCCTATACTATCAAATATGCACATTAAATAAAAAGAATAATTATTTATTTAGCATAAATTTATGATAATTATAGAATTTTCTATTTTAATATTAAACTAATAAATTTTTTCTGAGTAGTTGTTTCAACTGTACATTTTAAAATGCAGTAATTTAATTATGATCTTTTATCGAAACATTAACTACAAATTGAAAGGAAAGAAATGCTGAATTTATATGAAAAATATAACAAAAAAGTAAGATGCATTTGAGATATAACTGATCATTTAGCATATAACGAATGACATTTAATAAAAAAATAAAGTAATTCTAAATAAATAGACATTTTTTCTTAAAATGTCATAAAATAAAGTGTTTTAAACTACGTTATTAATGGCCTAATGTTTTTGGTTACACAGTGATCTAATTATAGAACATCCCTCTTTGCAGCACAAGTTCCCATCGCTGATGAACAACGGAAAAGAAATGCTGCAATATTGCTTTTTGTATGGTCATCTCTCCTGATGGATACTTGGCAGTTTTCTGGGCTTAATCCCTTTCGATAAATAAATGCTAACCACTATTTTCAAAATTCCATTCAGATGTCAAATTACATACTAAATGTGTAAAATTATGTTTAAATCTTTGTTAGTCACTACGCTGTGCCCAATATATATTCACTACTCATGTTTATTATTTTAGTTTCAAATTATTTTAATAATGTAGTGATAAGAGTAAAATATTTGCTTGCACTTAGTTATTAGACTGAAACTACTTTTTGTGTTAATAATTGTTTATCAAATATTTTTGTCAATATTTTTAAATGTTCCTAATAATTTGAATAAGAAATGTAATTCAAAATAAGTATTCAAACTTTCATTTTTTTATAAGTTTGTTAATTTTTTTTACCTTTTGTCTGTTTTAATAATATAAGTTTATATCAATGACTGATTTAAATAAAGTTCAAACGAAATTGTTCAAAAAACATGAAACTAAAAAAAAAGAATCCCTCAGAAGTAAGCATTTATTAGAACAGTTCAAATGGAACTTTATCGAGTGAATTATAAATGTGATATTAAATTAGTTCTTTTAAAAACATTAAGTAATTACAGATGCGAAAGAATTTGTATTTTGGTTAGATGTTTAATTTGTTGTATTTATAGAGTGAGAATTAAGTTTGTGTGAATAGAATTAACATTATTTATTCAAACATTAAATTAGAACTTTTTTTTAAAATGGTGAAATGTACTTCTCTATTTAATTACCTTAAGCGTCTACACATCAACAAATAATTATCTTTGATTCATTCATACGTTGAATCTAAATATGTTGCACTGAAAGAAGCAATTAAAAAAGAAGCATGGTAAAGTTTAAAGTCACAAATGAGTAGTTATAAATTTATTCATGTGGAATTCGTAAATAAATAGGAGTTTAAGAATTAAATTTTTTCCGATTTTAAAAACACATTTTTTAAAAAAAAATATACCTTTTATTATTTTTGGATTTTATTTGCAGGTATTTCATATACAAAGAAAAGTATTTGGTATATGATATAAGTAAATGAAACAAAATATGTACAGTTTTATATTAACCATCAGAAATAAGAATTGGATGATATTGAGTTTAATTACAAAAGAGAAACTAAGTTTTACAAAAGAGATTTCATATTGCTTTACATTGATTTTAAATTTCTATGTTTACTTCTAACTTAACATTTTGATATCAAAACTATAATACAAGGTATATTAATAATTTTATTATAAAGTAAATGGATTTTCTTAAATTGGTTTATGATTGTATTACATAACTGTTATTATAAAGGCTATTGAAATATATATAAAATAAGTTATTTAAATTGAATTCAATTTCTTATTTATTTAATTATCTATAATATATTGTATTATTTTTTAGAATAAGCATGTTTTATTATACAATACGTATTTTATATTTTCTGTAACAAAATGTTATATTTATAAAACTGTAAAAAATAATCTTAAACTTTGGAATAAATCAAGCAATATAATAAAGCAATATTTTGCTTCCAAATATAATATTTAAAATATAAAATAAAAATTGATATTTTTATAATAATAATCATAAATTTTTATTTTAAATTTATAATTTTCGTATAATTGATGGTTTAGATATGATATGTAACAGTATTTGTTAAACCTCTACTTTTAAATGATTAATGAAAACTTATAAAAGAAAAATGCTTTCATTTTAAGTTCGAAATACCTTTTAGAGTCCAATGTAAACGCAATTTTCCTTCACATAAAAATAACAGTTTTAAAGTTTGGTTTTGTATATAATAATTTGTGTTGATATCTTAAAATTTCTTTGATACTGTCTTTCGTTGGGAACTCATAGATTAATAACTTTGACTAGTTAGGCCAAGGATAGGCCCAATAAAAGATCATTGATGATGCGATAAATAAATGGCACAATGCCAAAAATATTTTATCAACGTGCAAGCATGAAAAACAATTCGATACAACTAGAGTGATTTTGTTTTTATGCTAGATTGATGTAAGGAATACAATAGATATTTCTCCAAATCAACCATGACATAATTTCATTGATGGTTACAATGAAATCACATAAAATATTTTTCAATGTTTTAATTTTTTTTTAAATGTGATTTTGCATAATCATAAAATGTGTCCCAAAATATAAAAAAAAAGTACATATTTTAATTTTTCAATTTTTTTTAAATTTTTCAGTTATAAATGAAAATAAAAGGAAAACCCACACACTTTTGATAATTTTGAAAAAAATGAATTAAAGATATATCATTGTCAGAAAAGCACACTAATACATTGAAGAAAAAAATACTAATTACTATGAAATAATTTATATTTAATAATATATGTGATTAAAAGCAAGTATGCTCTATCAACGTATGGATAGTTATTTCATTTTTCGTATATCAAAATATGAATAATATTACATCGATAGAATTAATTTTACCTTTTATTTAGAAAGAGGAATATGTGAAGCCAAAAGAAATTATTTACCTTTTTGGTATTTTAACGTATAATGTTTTTAAGCTTTTATGTTAATAAGTATTAAAATTATTGCATAAATTACTTAATTTAAAGAGAAAATATAAAATATTTGCCTGAATATAAGGAACATAATAAAACTTAAATATATAAGGAAAAATTAATAAGAAAGATGTCAATAGGTAATTACTTTTTTATGTATTCGAGAATTCCTAATTGCTCAGAATTTAGTATCAAAATTATATTACAAATATAATTCTATTAACAATTTAGGAAATATTTAATAAGTTTACTTAAAATTCTATGTATTCAATCATTCTCTCAGCCTAAAACTTCAATTTCAGTCAAAAATATTTATTGTCTATAAAAAAAAGCATTACATTTAAAAAAAACTGTAAATATTGCGAGCATCATTGAATTGCATTAACGATTTTATGGCTTTAATAAACGAATATCCCTTACAACCATGTTTTTAAAAAAATAATAAAATACCTGACAGTAAAGTAGCAATATGATTTACATGGAAAAATTAAAAAACACTTTATGTGTGTCCTTGAGCATTGTAGTGACTACATTTAATATCCAATATGGAATTCGGAATTATATATATGTTACCGTGAAAGTCCGAAATCTGGAGAATGTCGACATTCGCTGGTGAATGTCAACATTCACGTAGTCGCTTGGTGTATGTCCGAAATATTTGCTAGATATCCTCATTTCTCACTTACACCGGCAAATGTCGACATCCACAATGCACTAATGGTGAATCTTGAATATGCGTTTCATCTCTCCGTATCCGGAGAGGAGAAATGCAGATTTGCATTTTCTTATCTCAATATTTCAGGCGTGAAAAACGTCACATGTGTGACGTAACTTATCGCCTCTCTTAGAAAGGAGGAGTGACCAATCACGGTGAGTAGAGGAAGTGTAGAGGATTTTTAACCCGCGGGACAAACCTGACAACAAACAAATTAAAAACAAATTAAATGCTGTGGTGGAAAGGGAAGCCCGGGAATGGTTTTTGTTTTGTCTGTGATTGTCAACGTGCTCTAGGCCACACCTCTTTGTTGACGTTGCCTTCTGTTATCTCCTTTTCGAGCTCTTTAATCATATTTTCAAATTCCACCAAAGCTTGTCTGTGATTGTCGACATATACCGGCGATGGTCCGAAAGTGCAAGAAATGTAATCAATTGTACGGTCTTTCACCAACGTTTTTGGTATGTGTTAACATTCACCGGTGAATGTCGACATTATCTGATTTCGTTCCTTCACGGTAACATATATAAAATCAAATGATTATAAATAATTGACTTACATCAGCTTACTTCGAGAAGGTAAAAGTAAACTAGGAGATAACTTAAAGAAAGCAAAATCAACCTCTCTCACTAAAAATATTTCAGGAAATAATTTATTGCAATTAAATAAATGAAATGAAGCGAAATTTTAGACTAGCTATTTTTCTTAATCCAAAATCCAAAATTATTAACATTATGAGAAATCTTGAAATATCTGAAGGAAAAAATTGAATATATTTTCTATAATTATGAAAATTGAAAAAAATAGTTCTCTATTAAGTAAGTTAGTTAAACATTCTTGAAATATTAAGATTATGATCAAATTTTAAGCAGAAGTTTCTTAGAAATAATTAAAAAAAATCGATTTGATCACAATTGTGTTTGAATTTTTTTTTCTTAGAATGGACTAGATTATAAATGATTTTAGCTATATTTGTCCAGTTTATTTTTCTTAACAGGAAATAGAATGTTTTACCAGATCATATAAAGTAAAACCAGATAGTCTTTTTTTCATCAAAAATAAATTGTTGTTCACAAATTTTAAATTTTAGATGCATTGAAAATAAAAAAAATGAAGCTTAGGAAAAAAAATCATTTATGTAGATCTAACATTTGTAACACTATTTTCTTAAACAATTTCTACAAAATTTTTTTAAATTTATTTTTTGCAATAAATTTTTATTAAAATATAGGATCAATTCTTATGCTTGAAGGAGAAAAATATTTTCTGTCCTAGTAATTGATACAGTAAAATAATAATATTTGATAAAATCTATGTGTTAAATGTCTTGTTAGTAATTTAAAATGTTTAATAAGATTTAGTCAGAGAGATTTAAATGTATATTAGAGGTCTTTTTCAAATATTTAAATATGAGATGTTTATCAAATAATCGCATTGACGTAAACAGCTACATTAAATCTTCTAATAACAAATCTCTACAATGAAAATTCATTGAAATTACAAGCTTTTCATATTTATCATTTAAAACAACATACTGACAATTACATGTTTGATAATTATAAAAAAAATCATAAAACTGTAATTGACAATAGAAAAATATGTATAAGTACATAAAATTAGTAAAATAATTGCTTTCAAGGAGCGTATAATTTAGAATTTTTTTTATTCCTAATATTTCTTTAAAGTACTACAATAGCTTAGAAGACTGATAATAGATAATAACAATAGAATTTTTTATACGCTTTAGGAAAGTTTTCTTAAATCATAACTATACGTTCTCGAACTAAATGATTAACCGTTAATTCTGTTAACACTGTTGATTATTCATCGGAATATTCCTTGAATGACAAAATCTTCTCAAATACTGAAGAAATAGCTCTATCATTATACCTCGTGGTATTCTTGGGTGACAAGAAGTCATCACCAAAGCAGGGACATTTCGTAACAATAGACAACATGACTTTGTTATCGGGATAAATAGTGTGTTATCGGGATAAATAGTGTGTTATCAGTTGAAATAATGCTCAATCATGAATATTTTTCGCCACCCAGAGACTTATCTAACAGCAACTGTACAAATTATTTTATCTAATTACTAACATGTGAAGCTTGACCTATGTTATATCGACAAACAAAAGTATGCGTTAAGAAAATTGTTATAAAAAACAAAACATTATAATACTTTCAATTCTAAGTGCAAAAACATTTATATGTGTCATTTAGAAATTAAAAATGCTTAGAATATTTTATCTAGAAGATACTTTTGAGCAGACGTGTTTTTAGACTAAAAGAGATTTAATATGGCCCTAAAATTATTATTCCTGCAGGTATACTTAAGCATCATATTTCTTAACAAACCTCATTTCACGTTCTACTTAGACTTATACGAAATAAATTGGAGACATATTTTTAAAGACTTTGTTGAGATAAAAAAAATCTAAATTATAAATTTAAAAGTATGATAAATAGTTCTAAGCTTGATGTAATTTATGCATTAAAAGACATTTTAAATGATTTTTCTGACCATCTGCATTTATAGATACATTTTTCCTTGTAGCAAATGTGTTGCAATTTTAAAAATATTTGAGTTGAACTTTAACACTCATAACTGTGTATATATATATATATATAAGTATATAGCAAGTACTTTACTCAGAAAATTTCTGAAATTTGTATAAGATTGAGAGTGAATCCAAGATGAACAGAAAGTTACTATACTGACTTTATTAGTTAGAATTATAATATATATATATATATATATATATATATTATTAGGAAATTCATGCATTTGTATGTATGTATCAAATAATAAAGTTAGTTAAATATATAAGAAAGGAATGAAGTATTTCATACACATAATAAAATCACTCTTTCAATTTAAATGTGCACTAAAATAATATGATGCGATCCACTTAGATCAAAATATTCTGAGAGAATCTACATAATTTTCACTTTAAAATAACATTAAAGTTTATACATTAGAACTATTGTTATTTTTTTAAAGTATATTATCATATTAGAAAAAAATTTTTTAACTAAAATATCACAAGCATAGTATAAGATATACATAAGAAAATATTAAATGTTTGAAATATTTGTTGATAAGTAACTTTTGAAACAATAATATTTCCAGCAAGATTTGAAGTATGAAATGAAAAGCAAATAAAAGTAATAAAAACAATCATTTATTGTTTATTTAATCTTACATGATATTAAACCAATCTATTTGATTAAAACGAGCAATATTAGATTATTTTCCCATTTAGGATCAATGGTGTTTATCTTGAAAAAGAAAATTTGGCTAGAAAAAATTATACCTGCACTAGTGAATTAAATATGAACAAAATTGATAAGAGAAAAACATGATAGTCGTTAGTAATTGTGGCTTTATAAATTGGTACAGATAAACGAGTAAAAACCGCGTTTTTGCTTTATATTAATAAAATTTCAAATACAAAATATCCCATGTAATCCAGTCTATTTTTTTTTTTACTTTAATATTAAAATAGTGTATTTGAAGGAAGAATCTTGAAATTCAAATAAGTATTCCTTAATTTCATAAGTCTATTTATCTAAATACTAATCAAAATGCTTCAACAAATAAAAATGTTTCTTTCGTAGCCTTAGTTTATAAATATGTAAATATGGTATTAAACAGGAATAAAATTTAAAAAATAAATTTGTTATTAGTTTGAATTTCTTATTTTAACAAAATTATCATCTACATTTTGAGACTTTATCAGTTTTAGTATTATTCATTAATCTGATTCATGAACTTAGATAAATTGAAATCATAAATATTTTATAGAAATATATTTTATAACATTAAACATTAGAACATACATTTTATTTGCAGCTTATTTTTAAATATATTCGAAATATGTGTAAATGATCTTTTCTGAAAATTGTTTGATTTTATCATACCATGTATCGTGTTCCCTAAATTTTTATTTAATGATAGAAATTTAATTTTTTTGGCTATAAAAATACAAAATAATTTCAAATTGCAATTAATTTAATTCTCTTAAGAAAAATGCTTATTTATATAATTTTCAATAATATCTGTCATGGCAATGCTTATTATGATGAATTTTGGTTTGACAAATATTACATATATGTCAAATATACTTGAATAGTTTTATGGGGTTACCAGAAGTTAATATGAATTTATTTAGTTGTAGTTGTTATTTTGTTGATTTGTTCTAAGCATATAAAATATGACTAAATTATTTAAATGACCTGTTAAATGTGCAAAATAAATATCATTCATTTTGAAACTAATAAATTTAATTATAAAAAAAATCATTAAAAATTTTCATCTTTTCTCTAAAAAAAGTGATAAAAATAAGTTATGGATAGCATAAATAAATAGCTTAAAAATATTTAACGTTTATGTAAACTCAATCTGATAAACAAAAGCATTACTTAAACAAAAACCACCCAATTTCATATTAAAAGATTGAATTCAGTTGCTATAATTTGATTTGCTAAAATATAAAAATATGTTGTTTGTATGATTTCAATGAATATAAAATTGTTAAATATGTAAATAAACTTCACACAGCACACAAAATTGTAAGCAAATGGAAGAATTTAATCCATATGTCATGTTTTAATACCATATGTCATGTAAATGTATACCAAGTAACAATTCCACGTAGATATTAAATTTCGAAAATTTTGTATTTAGTGTAAATATTGAGTTTCATATGCAAATTAACGAACATTTTCACCTAAAAAGATAATATATTTTGTTAATTTTATTTAGCCTCTGCATTAAGTATATGATAGTATATACAATAGATGATACTATTATTTTAAATAATTTTACATATTAAGTCATTCTTAAATATCTATATAAGGAGCTATTGAAAAAAAATTATAAAAATACTTATTACTCATTTTTATATTTAGTAACGATAATTTAAGTGTGATTATTGGTAAATGATAGCTATGCAAGTTATAATATAAGGAAATTATTAATTGTTGAAATTACCGTGGAATTCAATGTATAGTAGTGTCTTATAAAGTATTGTCTGATACGTGGATTCGTAGTCCGTTTATATTTAAGAAGCAATTAATTTAAATACTAAACTGTAAAATAAACATATATATGTATATGTATATATATTCGAACATATATGTATATTTTGAACATATATATATATTTCGAACATATATATATATATGTATATATATATATATATATATTGTTGTGAATACAATTAGCGGATATTTCACATAAGATATATACTTTCAGTTTTCAGAATTATTGTATAGAAAACAGCTTACAAGCTTTAAGAAAGTGTAATTTGCTTCTAGATTTTATAAAATCTTCTAAAATAAGAATGTTGATTGAAACATTATTTTAAAATTATTATGTTTTTTTTATTTCATATAATTATATAGTTATATATGTTAATGAAAATTCCAATGTGTGTAAAATAATAACTAATTATTCTGTTGTATTTGTGCTTATATAGACTTTTTCTATAAATGAAAAAAGAATTCAAAGATGTAATTTTATGTTATGCATTTATTTGATGAAATTGGAATTTCTTATGAAAGAATTTCCTTTAGAATGTTGACATTAGATATCAGAGTTTTGCACACATGGTTCATTGTTTTAATCAAAATATCTTTTAAAAAGTATTTAAGTACTCCATTTTATGATAAAATTTTTGAAGTTTAATTTTATGTGGCACTAAGATTCTAAAAGAATCTTTATTATCGGTATAAACTTTTACTGTACTTTAATTAATTCATTCTGAAGATCATTTTAATAAGAGGAAGACGTGTAAATTGTTATTTCTAGACACATTTTTAAATTTAATATTATCAGCCAATGAGTATGTATGTCCATAAATTTAAATTTATTGTTATTTAAGACATTATTATTTAGATTTTTAAAAACCTTTTTATGATCCCAAGTATAATTTGTTGAAATAAGAAAGGAAAGATACAAAAACACAACAGTTTTAACTTCAATTCAATGTCTATTGATGTTTGACAATATTTTTAGTTTTTTCATCAGAAGAACTTACAATGAAATGCAACTTAGATATATTTGAAAAATAAGTATTTAATTTTTTTCAATAATCCTATTAATTAAGCAGTAATTCTGCTAAATATTTACAATTTCTAAATGTTTCCAGAGTAAAATCTTCTTTTAATTATATCTTTGAAACTTAAAAGTTTATTATTTTTTTGATGCTTAATAATATACCACTATATATTGAAATTTGTTATTATGTTTCATTTCTGTTTTTATCAACACATAATAATACGTTTTCCTATTTGTTACTTATAAGTTTGAGAAAATTTAAAATATAAAATTGATAAAGCTCCTAAATTTTATGAAAACAATAATAATTTTCATGGTTTTTCTGTTTTATTATAAATATGAATTTTCCTTTTTACATTATATATATACGTATTAATTTTTTCCCATAACAGTTAGTCCAGCAATCTGCAATGTTGCAACAATCTTTTACAAGAATTTGATCATTTTTAGCAATTTAAATTTGTGGCTTGATTCTCAGTTGATTTTTTTATATAAGAAAATATGTGTTTGATATTTAATAATATTTAAGATTTCTATAATTTTTAGTTAAAAACTTAAAGATAAATTAATTGATTTATTTTTCCATTGCGGATATAAAACGTACGTAATATTGCACAAAAAGGCAAATATATTTTTAAAATGTTAATAGAAAAATAAGAGGAAAAATTGATAAATAAAAACAATCTTATTTTGTACATTGATACTTTACTCAATTTCTATTTAAAGGCTTGATTTTCAACTGACGTTTTCAAAATTCTATATTTGTTCAATATTTATTAAAAACTAATTATTAATATAACTATCATTCAATTCGTATTTTAAAAGCTATATATAAAATAAATATTCTTAAATAAACAAAAAAATTAACATTATTTTATAGCAAAAATTATATTGAATGACTAATATAATAGGTATCATTAACTAACATATTGCATACATAAAATCTTTGAATCAAGTTTTTAGATTTTAGTCTCGTTTTAGAAGAAAGTATTTAACTTTTTTAGAAGAAACTAATTAACTAATATATATATATATA
>JAPDSC010109959.1:0-11256 GCA_026290005.1 Latrodectus geometricus | reverse complement strand
AAAAAAAAATTACTGGGATTGGATAGTTAACACTATGCATCAATTATAAATCTGAAAGCAGTCAAAACTATATTTGTGCATTTCAACCAAATTATATTTTTAAGGGGCACTTTTTAGAAATAACTCTTGTTTAAAGAAATAAAAATTGGTTTATCAAAGTAATAACTATATATTTGGTGAATAATTTTTCATTTTATAATTATTCTTTTGAATTATTATTAATATTTGTATTTGATGAATAATTTTCTATTATCTGAACAAATAACTTTGTTATTTGGAACCATTATTTTCATGGTCAACAGGATTTTATATGTACTATTTGTGTATACATATCCTCTTTGGATCTGAAAATTATATCATAACCTCATCAATTATATTTTTGAATCAATGAATCCATAAAATATAGGGAGTAAAATAATATGACCATAAGTGTCTTGTTAAAAGCATAATTTCTCAAAACTAATTAAATTTACTATTAACAAACATTTGCTTTTAGGTAAATATTATATCTAATGTTTCTTGACCAGGTCAACTAGCAAGCAATTATAAAAGAAAAAATTTAACAAAAAATCTTTCGTTGGCAAAGGTAGTAGAGCGTCGATTTAGGATTTTCCCATTTTCGGATTTAATCTTCTTGTTAAAGCATAAAAATAATTGAAGCAATAAATTAAACAAATAAATTGGATTAACTGTATTGACCCTTGCTTCACAAACGAACAATTCAAAATTTAATAAGAAGAACTTAAATTTTTTTCGTTGACCAAAATTTTAATTGATTTAAATTTTTTTTTTTTTTTGTATATTACTTGTTTTATATGAAAACCTTTATTATTTAGATAAACTTTAAATACTTATTAATTATTAAAAAATCTTATGTAATGCTAAAAAGCAGAAGTCATATTAATCAACAGCAATAAATCATAATGTGAATCTTATCATTTTTGAAATAATGGCTGAATTTTAAAAAATAAGAAAGAAAAGAATCCAATGAATTATATACAGTCTAATATTGATGGCCCCCCAATACAGTATAAGATATTATATTTATAAATATGGTTAACACATGAAAAAATGTATCTAGAATCTGATAATTTTTTATTGTTTTTATCAATGCAATGAATTTAAGCTGTATCATTTTCTAATTTATTGTAAATAAAGACAATTTTTTTTTTTTTTTTATGAAAGCTATAGTTTTAGAACTTTATTTTCTTAAGAATGTTTCTTCTTTACTTTGAATTTACATTTTGACTATTGTATATTGATAATGTCATGAAAAATAATTCTATTCAAACCCATTTTGTAAAATTATATATTAATGAATTGGTAGTTAGTCTTTTATAATTAAAATGTCTTAATATTTTTTCATGAAATATTATTTAATTTGGTAATAAAATTTTAGTTTTGATAGCTATAATTTTTATATAAAATAAGTATCTTATATTTCATACATGATTTCCATATTATTTTTTCTTTTAGGATTTGGACGTAGAGATGTTGTAGAACATTTGCTTCAAAATGGAGCAAATGTTCATGCTCGAGATGATGGAGGATTGATACCCCTTCATAATGCATGCTCTTTTGGTCATGCTGAAGTTGTACAGTTACTACTAAAGCATGGTGCAGATCCTAATGCTAGGGATAATTGGAATTATACTCCTCTCCATGAAGCTGCCATTAAAGGAAAAACAGATGTTTGTATTGGTGAGTACATTTTAATTTTTCTGGGCTAAGTACAGGGAAGTATGCTGGTGCAATAACAACATTTTAATTTTTTAATTATAATTTCTTATGCTCATTTTTTAAATTAGAAAAAATATATTTTTTAACTTTTTATTATAGGGTTTGAAATAAAATAGTAAGTATAAAATATACAGCTAAGTAACACTAAGGATTCTATTTGTGTAAGTTTATATGACAGTGAATTTAATAAAATTAATGTTTACTTCAATGTTGGCAGTTTAAAAATTTTTTATACCACCTCAATGAATCAATATAATTTTCTTAGAATTAACATTTTGTAATCTTATATTTCATATTTTTACTTTGTTTTTGCCGCATTTATATGAATTTGTCAAATGCTTAAGAAAAATTGTATTTTTATCAATAAAAAGTAAAATGCTGTATTCTTTTTTGATGACAGTGGAGAAGAATTTTTTGCCAATGAAAAAATATTTTTGCTTTTGTATATTTAAAATATATATTAAAAACATTACAATTTCTAAATCAGCATTTTAGCAAAAAGTTTGTGTTTAACTTTTTGTTTTTGAATTTTTCTTTATTCACAAGTATTTTATAGTATGTAATTTAACTGATTTATAATATATTAGACTTTTAATTTCAGAAGATAGCATTATTTTTTATATTATGAATCACATTTTAGCCAGAAAAATACAAATAAGTATTTTTTAATTAATGTTGCAATATATTGTTTTATTTTTTGAAAATTATTTTGAAGAATTCTCATTTTAATCATAAAATTAAACACTTCTTTCCCTTCATTTTTTATCTTGAAATGTATGAAACTATTTCATTACTTGTGATTTTAATACATTTTAAATGCATTTTTTTCTATTGCAGTTTTGCTCCAGCATGGTGCTGATTATTCAATTCGTAATACAGATGGTAAGACTGCTTTAGATCTTGCTGATCCATCAGCAAGAGCAGTTTTGACTGGTGAATACCGAAAAGATGAGCTTCTGGAAGCTGCTCGCAGTGGGAATGAAGAAAGACTTATGTCTCTTTTGACACCTATAAATGTCAATTGCCATGCAAGTGATGGAAGAAAGGTTTTTTTTGCAAATTGTTCGATTATTTTAGTTAACCGAATATTACTAACGAAAGTGATTCTTTGTATTTTGATATAAATTTATTAAGTTATTATTTTGCATTAATGAAACAATTACTTTTACTCAACTATTTTCAATGGAGTTATTTAAATGCAACTTAAGTAGAGAAAAAGAATCTTATTTTAAAGATCACATTTAGAAGTTTTGATTCCCCGTTAAAATTGTTTATTATATTTTTTTTGTAAAATTGACTAAAAGTTGCTATTTTAACAGTCAACTCCACTGCATCTTGCTGCTGGTTATAATCGCATTAGAATAGTTCAGCTTCTTCTTCAACATGGGGCTGATGTCCATGCTAAAGATAAAGGGTATGTAAAGAAAAATAAACAAACAAAGAAATTTTTGTTAAAAATTTATTGGTTATCTATCATATTAGGTTATGTAACAATAGAATATTAAGTATCAATAACACTAATATATATATATATATATACACACACACACACACACACACACACACACACACACACACACACACACACTTAAATATACTTATTATTTTTTTTTATGTAACATTTGCCCAAATGTATGTGTATATTAATGACACAATAGTTTTTTTTATTTAAATGTGTGAAATATTTTAATTCATTTTATTTGAAGTGTAATCATTGTGATATTTGATAGATTTCATCATAATCTGAAAAAAAAAATATTAAAATCATATTTCAACCTGCTGTTTGATAACAACAGAAAAAAATGCTGATGAACTTGGTAATGCGTGATAAACATAAAACATGCAAAACATATGAATGAAAAGATTTATGCAAAGTGCAATTTGGTAATCTTTCTTTCCTTTAAACATTTAGGAAAGAAATGTATTTTAATTTTTAAATATGTATAACCTTGTTTTAAAAATTCTTAAAAATCAAAAATGAAATTTTTTACTTGAATACTGGTTTATCACTCTTGACAATGTGGTGTGACCAAATAGGATTTAACCAAAAATTCTAATAATATTTTATTAATATGGATTTTTGGTTGAATTATGTTAATATTTTCAGAGGCTTAGTACCATTACACAATGCCTGTTCTTATGGCCATTTTGAAGTTACTGAAATCCTAATCAAAGTAAGTTATAGTATTTGATATTTTGACATTGCTATTGAATTGAGTGCACTTTTACATTAAAGCAATTATTCATTTTTATTATTCAAATGTTTATTAATAATTTTTTTCAGTGTAAATGTGAATTTATATTAATTTAATTTTTAATATCTTTAAATTTATAAATAGTCATTAAAATGTAGTGATTAACAGTGGTAAAAATGGTGAAAATTTACATTGTTACAGGTTTTCATTTTACTCAGTTTGACATAAAACATATTTTGTTACCCATTTTTGTATGCAAGGTTTTACAATTGTGTTTACAACTAAAGAAAAAATAATTTTATGTTTTTTTTCAAAGAGAAGTAGAGTATTAATAAATAACTTTTTCTCATTAAAAAAGAACATAGTTATAATAAATTAATGAATAGTTATGGGCTGTTATGCTATTATAGAATCAATGAATAGCCTTTTATATAAAATGAAAATAATCTTCAGTTAAATAATATGTACTTGCAGAATTTTTTATTCATTAATTATGTAATCTTCATAGTTATCCATATCCTAACATTAATAATGTAATCCTTATTATGCTTGCATGAATAAATGTGAGGACTTTGAACTTAAGAGTATAAATGCTGAGCTAGAAGCCAAATATTAGCATTCTGGCTTTCAGTTCAACAGTTCATGGGTTTGATTCCCATCTTGGTCATGCATGTTTTTAGGAATTCAGTGTCTACTTTTAAATGTCTTATCCGAGTCCAATTAGCTCTTGTGGGCAAAAAGTGACCTTTCAATAATCTAACCTAATTACAGAATTGAAAACTATGAGACAAATAAAAATGTAAAATGTACATTTAAAAAATAGCAAATCAACTAAATTAGTTTTGATGCATTCATTCACTTTGTATTATGTATTTTTGCTCATATTGTAATTAATGCAAAATACCTGTAACTTTTTTCATATGGAGCTTATTGTTATTAAATTTAAGTAATAAAAATTTATGCTTATCCATATAAGCCATTTTATTTGTTTATTTATTTTGATGCCATGTTTTAAGTTTTCAAAATTTAAATTTTGAAATGAGATTCTTTCTAAGTTAAATCATTTTTGTATACATATATTGCTTGTATACATATATTGATTTTTTAAAATTATTTCAAAAAGAGTGGTGCCAATGTTAATGCTATGGACTTGTGGCAATTTACCCCACTTCATGAAGCAGCTTCAAAGGCCCGTATAGAAGTATGTTCTCTGCTTTTAAGTCATGGAGCAGATCCTACCCTTCTTAACTGCCATTCCAAAAGCGCTATTGATGTAGCTTCTGCTAGAGATTTACCCGAGCGATTATCTTGTAAGTAACATCTTGGATTCTAAAATATCATCATATAAATAATTTTGTATTCCTTATGCTTTTACATTCATCAGTATACTTAATTTCTATTGTATTTTTTAAATTTTTGTGAAAGAAGAGTTAGTAGTTTAATCAATATCTATTTTAAAAAATCCTTGTACTATTTGAAAATATATTACAAGGTGATTAAAAATTTCAGTAATGCACAAGATAATGCCTATTAAAAAAATTAAAGGTGCCATACATATATAAGATGATATGGAAACTTTTTTTTCTTCCAATGTTTGGATCACATAACCAGAATATAAACAAATTGCAAAGACAAAAGAAGAAATGACTGCAATAATGACATTAAAAATTTCTAGAAATAATGAAGGTTCAAAAGCATTGTCATTTCTAAATCAATTTATGGAAAGCTCCAGAGGTATCTATGTTGTGTTTATACACAAATTCGTTTTTGTCTCACAGGTAGCATGTAATGTTTATACAAAAACGCCTTTATAACACTGATAGAACAGCAAAGGCTAACTATGTCTGATAAGCAAGTGAAATGCAATCACTATCTTTCTTGGTTTATCAGATGCATGTAAAATGCATTTTTTTCATTAATTGATTTCTAATTTACATGAGTTCATCCTGATAAATCATCTATATAAACTTTTATAAATAGTTTATACCCTTTTTAGCATGGAAATTTGTTTGATCAAATTGAAGGGGTCTGGAATGTATTCTAAATCATGTTTTTATAAAAACTTTAAGAAATTTTCTTGATAGTGAAGCCTAAATAGAAATCATAAAATTGAATGGTAGCCTGTAAAGCTTATACTGTATGGAACAGTAGCTTATATTGATTGCTTTATGCTAAAAATATCTCTTGCTTATTGCTTTTAATAAGGACTGCAAATTATATTTCTATCATGTTTATATATTTAAGTCTCCAGACTTTAATCATGAAGATATTTCTTGTTGATTTACCTAAAGTCATACGTTTATTAAAAATGCTATATTGAATAATTATTGATATAGTGGTTCAATACTTTTCTTTGGTTAGATATTATTGATAAACTATTAGTCAACTTTTTAGAATATGATTTGAATTTAATCTTCCTAACAAATGTATGCAAAATTTATTGTTGCTTTTATTAACACTTAAAATACTAGAGATTGATCAAATTGTTAATACTTTTTTAAGATTTCTGTGAAATTCTGTGCCATTTCAGGTGTGCAGATGTCAATTTTTCCTTTCTTGTTATTCTAAAGCTGAGTGTTCCGGTCTTTTGTTCAACAGTTTGTGGGTTCAATTCCCACCTCAGTAGTGATTTGGAATCCACTTTAAACTACAGCTCCCAGTCTGATTAGTCCCCATGTTCAAAATATTACTGTTGAGTGAAAAAATAACTAACCTCATTATTTTGTAATTATTGTACATTAAAGTTCTAACTGACTTTTGAATTAGTTAATTTATTATGTTATTATATACGTGGTATGTGCTTCTTATTGGACTTTTTTTTTTTAGATGAATACAAGGGTCATTGTCTCTTAGATGCTGCAAGACTTGCAGATCCTCCACGTGTGAAGAAATATTTATGTGTAGATGTGATAAATTTTAAGCATCCTTTTACTGGAGATACTCCATTAGTAAGAAATTTTTTACAATTCCTTCAAGTGTTGTATTGGTTAAAATTTAAAATAATTAAATTGGGTAAAGTGTCAAAATTAGCATTGCATAATAATTCAAATTATTTCAGCATTGTGCGGTTGGTTCTCCATTTCCTAAACGGAAACATGTGACTGAAATTTTAATTAGGAAAGGAGCTCATCTTAACGAAAAAAATAAAGAGTAAGTCTTTAATTGAAATGATTAATTTTAAGAGAATGAACATATAAATAATTAAAAAATAATTTTAGTTTTTTATAAAATTCTATTAGTTTTATTGTTTTTTTGAATTAAATTAAAATTAATTATGATTGACTTTAATAAAAAAGATTGAAATTCCGAATTTATTTCTTAAAACTATTGAACAAAATCAAGCTAAATTTTCTTATGTAGTATGTTATTAAAAATTTCTTAATATGTGTTTTAAATGGCACTAATTTCTTAAAAATATTTTTTAGAATGTTTCATTTTAATTATTTTGATGAGTAAGCTAGCAGTTTTACATCTCCCAGTAATTTTACTAAAAATCATTGAAAATACGTGATTTTTCAAAATTTTCCCGTCTTTTATGGATGGTATAAGAAATCAATATTGACGATAACAATCAAAAGGGTAGACATCTGATGATGCTAGAAATCCATTTCTCATGATACATTTATATAATTATGTGTGAATTTAGAGATTTTCACTTCTTTAAAAGGTTTCTACAGCTGAAATTAATTCTAAAATATTTAATTATTTAAACTATATATATATTTAGTCTAACTACTTTACATTTTATTATTTATTTTATGTGTAAATTGTAGGAACTAGGAGTGGCCAGGCAGCAGTGGCCATGTTGGTTAGGGAGTCGTTCTCATTATTAGGAGGTTGTGAGTTCGAATCAGGTCTTATCAGAATATCCGTCTTGTTCACTAATGATGATTGGGTCACGTAAAATATGTCGTGGTCGCAATGTCCTCCACATTTCCATTCCAAAATTAATACCTTTGGGGGTGTTAGGAGCTAGGCCTTGGGTTTTTCCTGTCTTCCTATCTTTAAATTGGAAGACCCAGATGGTTCTGCTATCTATGAGTCAAAGTCGTACTTCCATCCTCATAGGGGTTTCTGTTAAAAAATGCCAGATGCTCTTTCTGACTTTATTCGCCCAGTTCCTGACAGGCGGGCTTGACTTTGCTAAGTGTCATAAGTAACAACAATAGAAATTTATGAGAAGCATTTTGATTTCCATCTCACTTAAATTTACACATACTTATTGATCTTATAAAAGTGTTTTATACAATAAAAAATGAAAATAAAAGAAACCTCTAAATATTGCATATTCTAAACATGCATATGTAGCTCACTTTTTCCTTTAAATTATGAAGAGTAATAAATGTTTAAGGAATTTTTTAATTTCTGGAAAACTAACTGAGAAAATTTTCTTCCCTCTAAAACTGTAACTTAAGTAAGACTTTTTTTATCATTTCATTGTTTGATTCACAAAAAATTTCATTAATTATTGACACTCTAAAATGAAACTTAATGTGCCTCTAAGTAAAATGTTCATCAGATTAGTATTTTCATAAGTAAAAGTATTTTTATTTTATATTAAGTTATATAAATACATTTATAGAAAATATGAATTGCTTATATTTATCAAAGGATAGCTGTCTAAGTGTCAGTTTACTAAAATAGTTTTCTTAAGAACTTATAATTGGAATAGCATGTGTTTTTTCTTTTAATTACCACATTAGGTTGTACTAGATAGAATTTATGACTATTCATTTATTTCACAGTAATAGAAATACACTGGTTATCATAAATTAAGGAAAAATTACAAAAATGATGATAATGCAAAAGCTGCCTGGCTAATTAAAATAATTTTAATAAAAAAATGTTTTTTACTCATGTTACTGATTAAATTTTAATGCCTAGTTGTCACCTTCTGTAGACTGCGTGATACTTAGTTTATCTTTTTATTTAATATTTGTGAAATTAGATTCTTGTTATTAGCATTTTAATATTTTTGTAATAAGTAACTATAATGAAGTTCTAAAATTGAAGTTTGAAAGTGATCGGTATTTGCTAACCGAGTGTTTTGCATAGTGACGTAATTTTGATGGGCAAGAAAACTGCAGTGCCTCGTAGAAAGCTGGAAATCCCACTAAACCTGCACAGTACCCCAAGATTTTATCAAAAAGTATTATAGAAGTTACATAAATTATTTGCTTGAAAAGCTAAAAAAATTTTTTTAATTTCCAAATTTTTGCCCTATATTTTTAAATAGTTAAACTGTTGTATCATATCTTGCTTGAAAACAAATTACAAAAAGAATAAAAACTGTACTTGAAAATGAGAATAGATCACATGCTTTTGTTTGTAAAACTTTTTTAATTTTAGATTTTTGTTTTGGAATCTAGAAAAGCTCCATTAATGAAAATAATTAAGTAATAAGTTCATGCAAATATAATATACTGTTATTTTCATTACACTTTTATTAGTAATTTGTAAAATAGCAATACCACTTCATTATTGATATTTTTAAATGCTTAAATATTTATTATATTTTTACTAATAAGACATCTTATATATTTTTAAATAGTAATAATTCAACCTACATTAATTAGAAAATTTGATATTGAAAATATAAAAATGAATTAAAATACATGATAAATGTTTATAAATAATTTAAGAAGTATTTATTAAATATGTAGAATTCAGAGCATAATAAATTTGTTTAGATATATTTTATCATTGATTTGGATTTCTTTTCTGATAGTTGTGCTAATTTTATTTGGTATTTGGGGTGTTTTAATGAAACATTCATTTATATTATTTCAAACATATATTTTTTACTGAATCTAGGTTCCTGAAACTAGATTCCAACAACCAATGAAAAAATGTGTAGCATTTCTTGACAGGAACAGAAATTAATTTATAGTCCCATGGAAACTTTGTGACACTTTAAAACATTTTTTCTTCATTTGTCAATATATCCCATGATGGAATATCCATTTCCTAAATTAAAATATTGCTAGTAATTTTAATTATTAAACAATCTCCAGTCATTCAATTTCTACCTTTTCTTTTTAGATAAAATTTTAAAAAATGAGCTTTTTTATGAAAACCTTTCTCAGTATTAATTCATTGGCTGCTTAACTATTTTCTTATTCTATTGATGTCACCTATGAAAATTGTGGCATTATCTTTAGAAAGTTAAATAATATGATATAAATGCAATGAAGTAATGCATATTGGATATATAACTTCAAATAATACTTTTTACCTTTTTTAATTTTTTGAAAGGTGAACAGAAAATCAATATCTGATATTGTAATTAAAGTAATGGATTTAGTCTTCAATATAAATTCAATTAATTCATGTATAGGAATTAGTTACATCTACATGATAATATTCATATAAATGAGTTATATAGAAAATACTTTTATATAAACTACATTTAAACTTATTTTGATATATACTACTTGTTTTTTTCTACAAATGATTAAATGTTAGGATTAATGTTTTTCTTTCAAATTGAAATTTAGATGTTTAGCTCCTCTTCATATGGCTGCTGATAAGTCTCATTTTGATGTCTTAGATGTTTTATTGAAGCATGGTGCAAAGGTATGTTAGTAAACTTGTTCAATCATAATGATAATAAAACATATTTTAATACAAGCTTTATAATATATCTTTTATTAAACATAAGGTAATGTTTTTTAATAATTAAAAGAAGGTAATGTTATGATTTTAAAATATGTTTTATTATTCTGTCTTTTTATTTTATGCATTGAAAAATTTCAAAAGTTTTTTAATTTTTTTTTGTTTGGAATATGTGTTTTTGTGTAGCACCTTATTAAAATCTTTGCAATATAGAAAAAAAATTTAATGTTTGATTAATGTTTTTATATTGCTATGCTTGTTATACAGTCTGCATTCAAAGCAGAATAAGAGAAGGAATACTTAAAGTTTATATTTTTTCAGTTATTTTTATTTTAACAATAATTTGAAAATAAGCTTTACTCTTATTCCTTATAGTGATTAAATGATTATTCTGAATTAATGTAAAATAAAGTGTAAGTATTCTTTTTCAATTTTAAATTTCCAATCAGAAAACTACTTCTCTTTGAATGCAGCTAATAATTTTGATAATTGAAACAGAAAGGTAAATCTAAAAATTATGAATTTTGTAATTTTAAATAACATTGTATTTTTTTAGAAAAAACAAACACAGGTGTTATTTCAAATTGTAGCTTACAATTTTCGCAATTTTAAGTATTTCTTTTTTACGCAATTTTCTTCAAACTATTTAAATAGAAACATTTAAATGTTAGCAATATTTTAATATTTTAAATATTTTTCATTCAGG
>JAPDSC010109949.1:471505-511253 GCA_026290005.1 Latrodectus geometricus | reverse complement strand
AAAAAAAAAAAAAAAAAAAAAAAAAAAAAAAAAGAAGAAGAATTGTTATTTAAAATAAAATTCTAAAGCATTTTGATTAAAGGTAATACAAAGTACAAAATGAAAGAAATACACATATTTTGCAAAGTACTGTAAAATAATATTAATATTTAATTACATAGCATGTCATTTTTCTTAATATCAACTTAAAAGATTATTAATGATAATTTGAAGTAATTAATTTAGCAATAAAGAAATCATTTTAGAACTAATTTTAAAAATTAATGCAAAAAAATAGATGTTGCTTAATTTAAGAGATTTCAAAATCCCACTTTTATAAATATAAATTTTCAAAATAAAATTTAAGAATATACTTCTTAGTAATAAATAAAATCCACAAAAATGAACTAGAAGAATTTTATGATTTTCAGAGTGCTCTTTAGAAGCTAAGATAGAATAATTTTTGCATGATTAATGAATGAAAATTAATCAATTTCTAAGAATTTCAATGTAGTATATACTAAAGCATACGTAAAAAGCAGTAAGATTTTCATTAGAATAGATTAATTTAAGATGGATTTAACTCATTTATGCCTACAGTTTCAGTTTTGGAACAGCAATCAAGTGAGAGCAATATAATTTTCTTACCTAACTACAAATTTTAGGTAAAAATTCATAACTTTTAACCTCTGGAAAAATGAGTTAACTCATCTATTAGATATAAAATCGTTTATATTAAAAAATAATTTTTAAAACTGCATAAAAGAGTATTAAATAACATTGCAATGAATATCCTTCATTTTTTATTCTGATATATATTATCTGATATTAGAATTGATATAGAATGATATTAGAAACAAATCATTTTCACTCACAAGTAAAGTTTCAAACTAAAGTTGTAGTTCTTTTGGGGCTGATAAGGCTGCAATCTTTTGTACTTTTGAAAAGCAACCTTTAATTTAGAACTTAATGACATACTTCTCATATATTGTAATAAAGAATTTAGAGAAATAATAAGCTATTCAAATATTAAAAATAATGAGGCAATTGATACTAGATAAATCTTTTATAAAGAAAAAATAATTTACACTGAAATTTGAACATGCTGTTTTGATTTTAATTTTAGATATTTGAATGGTAACCTTATTTTTGGATTGTGATTTATAAATTGATGAAATACACTTTAATTTTCTTTTTTTTTAACTATATGAGTTATATACTATTATGAAAGGAAATTTGTTAATAATTCAAACAGAAAGGGTGAATTATATTGAGATATATTTGACTTACATTGCAATATTGCTCTCTAATTTTTAAATCCTTTTTCGCTTGCTGAAATTTTCTATACTTATCTTTGAATTTTTCCATCAATTCTTCTCGATCACATTTGCTAAAAATAAAAACTTTTATTTATTTTAAAAAACACAAATTCATTAATTAAAAATAATTTATTATTAGTTACTTTCTAACATAAGAGCAAAAAATAAATAAATAAATAAATAAAAAATTAAATAAATAAAATTAATAATAATAATTTTCAATTAAAATGAACAATTTATAAAACATAACAGATATAAGAACAGGCATTAATGTTTCAGTTAAACAGATTTTTTATGAACTTTTTAATGAAGGAATTATATCATTCACATTAAAAGATGAAATTCATAATTAACAAGGAAAAATATTATAAAAGTGCATTTAGTAAATGACGAGACGAATTCTGAGTTAATTTCATTAAAAATTCCACAGTATCAATTTCATTCAGCTTTTTGGTGAAACTGAAATTCAAAAAATATTTGTTATAAAAAAAGCAGACCAAGTATTTTGCTGTCACGCATCTTTTTGTAGTTTCATCTACATAGATAATTGTCACATTTTTGCAATAGAAAGGATTCCTTACATCATTCATTATTTAGACATAATGTTTAGACATTGGGAAAGATTATAAATGATATTTTTGAGATATACTTGTGTTACAGTACACAAAAAAATTACACAAAATGTTTTTGCATAAATTTATTTGGTATAAATAAATATTCTTGAAAATAGCATTTTTTAAAAAAATACTTTTTTTTGTATTATAAATTTAAATATCTTTTGCATAATATAAATTGTTTTGAATTAGAAGTACCAAGAGACCATACTTCATATTGCAAATTGAATCACATGATTAATATAAATGAAAATACATATTGAGTTATCATATAATACTAAATAAAAAGAAATTTTTGTTCTTAAAATTTATTTAAAAATAAAAATTAGTATTAATATATACATTTGGTATGAGTGTTTTGAAATATTCAAACACCTATATAAGATTAATAAGATATATATTTATAGTAGCATGTGTTTAGGTCATTTTTTGCAAATCTTTCTGAAATATAGCATACAAAAGAGTTTATTGATCCACAGAAAAAGATGGTAATATCAGGTATGAGATTGTGATGTTCTATAAATGAGTTAATTACTCCAAATCATAGGGAAAATTTTGCATTATTAAAAATAACTATGATTGACAAAAGAAACAATTAATTGCAGGTAAGAGAGTAGTCAAATAATTTCTATGTATTTTGCGCTGAGAAGTCTAGGCAATATCAAAATCAAATAATTCCTCCAATATTTTGTCACATGAAAAGCACACTTTTTATTTTCAAAAAAGTTTTGATAAGTACACATGCTTTTACAAATGTATTTATTTATCTTTTTGCCTTTCCTATGCATCTACATACAAAATACAGATACAAAAGAATATTTTTTAAATTCTAATCATATTATACATATTTAATTTTCATTATCAAATTAATTGAGGGAAAATAAGTTAGCATTACCTTTGCTCACGAATTACTTTTTCTGTTTCATTGATCTGTAAAGTGATTTCTTCTACACTTCTATCTGTTACAATTGGCTCACCAAATTTATTAGATGCTTCTACAATAATCTAAAAAATTAAAATATTTAATATTAAAACTATATACCTATTTATAAAATGTGCACACAAGGAAAAATTCAAAACATAACATGATATTTACTGGAAAATATTTTATTCTACAGATAACCATGATTACATTTTCATTTAAATTTATTGAATTTTTAGTAATTTAAAAGTATGAACCCCAAGAAATCAGCATTAAGTAAAACTCCCTTGGGGCAACAAAAAAAATCATGATATCCAATCTCAATTTGACGCATGCTATCCAATCTTATGCCATACTTTATTGATACCAATGATTGGTGAATGGTGCAAAGCTATATCACTGGCGAGATGTTTTATATTGGTAAGAGATATAGAGAATGTGCAACTAAGTAAATATTTTCAAGTAAAATCCATACAAAATCACAACATGCACTCATGCATGCAGCTGATAATCTTAATGAATTATAACATTTTACAAGGTTTAAATAAAAGACAGACCTTAACATAAGAGGAATGTAATAATCACTATTCAAAGTCCTATCACAGTAAAAAAGAGGTAACCATACTTCTCTGTACAGCCCAGAGTAGGGCTCTACCAATTAAATAAAGCTACAGAAAATATGAGTCTTTAGAATTAGAAACAGGGATCAAATAGAAGTCCCTTAACACTTAACCTGTCACCTCCAGAAATATCATTTTACTTATAGGACATTATGATCAGAATCTATTTGAAGCATCCCAGCTACCTTTAATGAACACAATGGATATTTAGTTGAATTAAGATTTTCTTACTACCTTCTGATACTGAAAGTAATACCCTGCTTAACCAGACAAAAGCTGATTTTGCGAATAAAAAATGATGTAGATGAGAATTTAATGGTACCACACAATTACTCAAGCTGCTGGGCTAATATGACTGAGTTAAAAGCACACTTTTAAAATGCATACACCAGGATGCTATTGAACACAGATATAACAATCACAAGGAAGTAAATAGAACTAGAATTCATTTTAAAACACATTGTAATGATATTCCAGCATTTAGTTTTGGCAATGATCTCACCATTATGAAAGTGGTCCTAATTATGATACAGAGCCCAGACAAATTGACCATATTTGCTGAGTTGACAGTCCAAGCTGCAGCATATGTCATAAAAAATATTTTTTATCTGGCAAACGATTCCATTTCTTAACTCAGGGTTGAGTAGTAAGTGTTTCATATGATTGTCTTAAGACTATCAATTCTGTACTTTACAGTCTTGATCTGTTAATTAAAGCAAATGCTGCAATACAATGAACAACAATTCCATTATGTTTATAATTCAAGTTCTATCAAGATCATAAACATGCTGGTAAGCACTTCTCATTCTTACATAATGCATCATAAAAACTAATCATTAGATAACAACATTCAAATACAATTTGTGTAGGCAGGGCGCAAAGTACTAAAAATTAAATTTTATGAAGGAAATTAAATAATTTTGAAAAAAAAATTATAGGAACAATAAAACAACTTAAGTATTTGAATTTAAAGTAATAAAATATTTTTGAAACACATTATTGCACAGCAATAAAATAATTTAAATTAAAAATGAAGACATTTTAAACAAATGTCTTATTCCTGAATGTTTTTTTTGTTTATTTCATTAATTATTATAATATGGAAAAATCCAATTTATTCAAATATTATAAACATTTATAGAAAATTAATGAACAATGCAAAATGTACTTAGGAAAATATTCTTTTTTTTTTATGTAACATTTGTTTAAAATGATAAAATTTTATATTATAACTCAATTAACTTAAATATAATTTCAATTGAATATTTAATACATTTAATTCCTGGTTATCCATGATGTTAAAATTAACAAAAAACTTCAATCACTAATAGTGTTGCAAAACAGGAAAAGGGAACTTAGGATTGATTTACTAAAATAGCAAATTTTGAATTAACTTTTAAATACTGAATAATTTTATTATTTGTCCAGCAATAAGTGCTGAAGTTAGTTATTGAATACACAAATTGATCAAACCATAAATAAAATGCATATTTATGCTCAATTGTTCCCTTTTTCATAATTTTGTTGATTATCATTGAAATAGTTAATCTATGATCTATTAAAGTTTAGGAAGAAATGGGAGTTTACTGTATTCACTAGTTACTGTGAAAATTTTAACGACCATATATTTAGTGATTAAAATTTTAGTGAATTTCCAAAAATAAACATTTTCAGTAGTTTTTAAATTTATATATTTTTCTTTATACATATATACGTGTTATAAAATTTGAAACAACTTTTTGAAAGCAGTATAATCCTAAATACCTTTAATTAAAAAACATTTTATCAATTTATGTTAGATGTAGAAATGAAATTATGCTCTACATTTAACAGAATATGTCATCATATTTTACAATTGCTGATCAGAGTTTAAAAATTCATACCATTTCTGAATTAATAATCAATTGATTACCGGAGAAGAATTATATAGATTGCTTGAAAATTTTTAACATTATATAATTATAATCTATAAAAAATTATAATCTTATAAATTTTCTATAATGTAAATTGCTTTTATTTGTCAGATGATAATTCTAAATTATAACTAGCCAATTATCATAAAATTAAGGATTTTCCATCATTATTACACAAATTATTCATTTTCAAGTGAAATTTACAAATTACAATTATTCATTAATTTTTATAAGCATCCAATATGATAAATAGTTTCCTTTAACTATTTTTATCAAGTAATATTTCCAACAAAACTTTAGTAGTTGTAATTGTATGGATATAAGCAGATTGCGTTTTTAAAATTCATGGTACTTCTCCACAATTTTTAAAATTATAATACAAAACAAACTTACGAAAAAAATTTTATTAATCTTTATAAACCCGAATAAAAAAACTCAATAGTCCTCATATAGAAAATCAAACTTAATTGAAAACAGATGGAAATATAATAGAAAAATCAAAGAAAGCAACTCAATTTAAGTGTTGTTCAAAGTTTCTTTTCCAAAAGAATATATATTAAAGATTGCATAAATCATCTCTCTCTCTCACACACACACACTCACATGAAGGATATAGTTGAAGTGAGATGTGATCATAATTACACATTGCACAGCTAAGCCATGCAATTTGCATTGGCAGCTAACTTCAAATCTTTCTATAATTGATAGAATTTCGAAGATCATTCTGATAAGTTGACGGAAGCATTCCAGTAAAAAACAATCATGACAATTATGAAACTGATAAGGTATTTGTTATTATGATATTGAAAAGAATAACTGTAACAACTGTAGGAGGAAAACAATGAAAACATTACATATAACTTTTTTTTAAAAAAAATTCATAACTTGACAGCTTTATTTTTAAAGGAAAACTTCGTTTTAGTAAAAGTTTTAAAAGAATCTAAAGAACATTTTGAAAAAAAGGAATTTAAGGAAATTCAGAAGGTTTGCTCTTTTTCTATATGAGAAACCCCTATCACACAACGTTTTCATAAAAACACATTGCTAGTGTTGCTATGGTTATTTATTTTTATGAATGCATTATAAAGATAATTCATTTGCATAGTGTAGCATCTTCTTTCAGACATGTTAATTACACATGCGAGGTATACTGCCTTCTTTTTTTAGGAATTTTAATGAGAAACAAAATATTGAAATGAATGTGTACATATTTTTAGTTTATTAGTTTTCTTTTGCATTTCATAAGTAAAAATTATCACTTTTATAAATTATTATTATTTTTTTCACATTAAAAAAGCTGCAGCTCACATTTTGTCAAAATGTTTTAGTATTGTTTAATGTAAGAATAATAATATATAATCATTTCTTGATAAGCATATTATCAAGAAATGATTATATGAGATATAATTATAAAAGATTGAATTTCAATGAAAACTCCCAGGGCTTCTGCTAGGTTAGAATTATTAATTTAGACTTCTATAAAATATAGAAAGGATGTGGCCTAATTTAAATACTGTTCTCCTAGCCATATAGAAGATGAAAGCAGATTATGATAAAATTTTTAAATAAAGCAACAAATATTTCGGCAAATATCAAACATTATTTCTAATAAAAGAAATATGTCATGTATTTTAGTTTAAAGATAATAAATGCAAATTTTAGTTTAAATGACCCCTATTAGAAGATCTGCTTAAAGATAGTGTAAGGATTATTAATGCTTTAAATTAGTGATTAAGCAATAAATAAAATAATTACATTCTTCAGCATTTTATACAGAAACAGAATTATTTCACTTTTGATTAAATAACACTTACACTAATATTTAAAATTTGTTTCTTAATTTTTTGAGTTGTTGAATCTATTTTAATTAATTAGTATTTTGAATATGTGTAAGAATATATGAAAAATAATTTGATTCGCAAATTCACAACTAAATATTACTATACATAATATAATGCAAAGACAGCATTGTCTTCCCAAAATAATATTATTGATGAATTTTAAAATAAATAAAATTTATTAGTTTGGTGAGAAATATTTATTTTATAATAAAAGTTGTTTGTAATTTATTGATCACCAAGAATCCTCAGTTACTATAAATTTTAGCTTAATACTGTAGTGATAAAAATTGTACATCTAATGATGTTTCTCACTTTCCTTTGAAAATCTGAATTTCTAGAAGTGTATAATCTCTGGGTACACACTTTTAAATTCAATAGTTGGAGTAATAGTATTAGTTTACTAGTTTTATGTGTAATTTGCAATCTCAGTTAAAAATCAATTCTTAGTAGGATAACCATCTTTCAATTCTTCATAAGCAATATCCAAATTTGTAAATTAAGATTTCTAAATAATAACCATATTCAAATAACTATATGAAATTGTTTAGATGTCTCATGTCATTTATTAATAAAAATCAATGAAATTGATATAATTATGATATGAGCCACAGATTGATATAACACTTAAAATTATTGATATCCATTATTTTTTAAATGCACATGTAATGCATTTTTGTGCTGCACTGCACTTTACTGCAAATTTAAATTTGCATAAAATCTAAAATGCTTCAAAATGATGCTTATAAAAAAAATTGGAATATACATAATTGGAAATAAAACCAAGAAAACTTTTTCTTTTATATTCTCACAGATGGCATACATTTTTTTTTCTAAAATTGCTTCTATAAAAAAACTTAAACACTAATTTAATTAAAAAAAAATTATAGTTTGAAAAAAATACATTTTTTACATACTTGGAACTTTTTTTCATCATTTATGAGTTCAACTTTAATCGAATTTAACTCCACTTCAGTATTTTTAGCTTTTGTATCATATTCTTTTTTGCTTGAAGCAAATTTTTCCTTTCTTTCTTGACACATGCTGATGCTCGCCTAAAATATAATAAAAAAACTATATTTTAGCATAAGTTACTCCTACCATACTTTTTTTTTTTTTAAAAACAAAAAAAAAAAAAAAAAAAAAAAAAAAATCCTTAAGTAGCTAACGTGGGTTTGTAAATATTACATACTGTTGCAATCACAATAAGTTATTGTGTTAATAAAATATATATATATTTTTTTTTTAAAAAGAAAATGAAATAACCAAAAAAAAATGAAGACAAAAGTTTTAAATATATTAAAAGCTTTTACAAAATGTAAATTAAAGATTTAATATAAAAAGAAATGTTTATTTTTAAAGAATAAATATGATAAAAGTAAGGAATACTTTCAAAAAGCATTTTTTTAAAAACAACTTTAAAAGATATTTTAGTACTTATTAAGTTTATAATTTATATTTAAAATATAATGGTAAAATAAAATTTTAACACTAAAATATTAGAAAAAATGAATTCATAATAGTTTTCAGATAACACTAGATGAATTTCTGAGAATTTTTTATTATTTACTTCTTCTTAAAAAAAATTATCTAAAGTAGAATTTTAAAAATAAAAGAACTGACATTTTTATAGAGAATTCAATTTTTAATAGAAATTTTTTTTCTTTTCTTTTTTGCTCATAAAATGAAAAATCTTGAAAACAGCCAATGCAAATAGCATCTTACTTCATATTGAATATTTTTATTTAGACACATTTCAGTATAAAATAGAAATAAGAAAAACATAAAATGAAAAAAATTTAAAAGTATATAATAAATCATTAGCAGTAATGCTTCACCCTTCGAAGGCACTAGGACAATTGAAGGTTTGGTCCTCAGGCTGGGCAAAAGTGATTCAGCTTTTCCGCCCTTTAATGGGTTCATAAAATTAAGTAACAAGCATGCTTGGCAACTAAACATTGAAAGTTTCATGTCAGACTGACTACCTAACCATGATATATACTTCAAATTCTAAGGCCCTCAGTCATAAAAACAGATATGGGCACAGTAGATCTTGGCCCCCATATGGGCTGTTGTGCCACTGAATTTAAATTTTATAACAAATTATTAAACCTAAGAAGAAATTAAAACTAATATTATTAATGATTTCAATACGATGTATATTTACGAACAAAGAAATGTTTTTGACATTCGTTAATGAAACACAGAAATTATGGTTCAATTAATAAAGTTTATTTTGTAATTACAGAAAAATTAGGTTGAACATTCAAAAATTTAGATGTTTCTATAAATGATAGCATTACTTTTTTAGAAATAGCAAAAGAGATGAATACTTAGCAAGATTTTTATAAACATCCATGTAAGCGGATATACTTCTAATTTAGCTGCTTAAATTCTGAAAGCATACTTGATTACATTATATTATTCAAAGTCATTATTGGCTTAATAGCAAATAAATAGTTCAACAAAAAATTATTTTAATTAAAATATAAACAAATGACAAATTTACATTTAATTACACTTATTTCTAAAATATAATGTATTAAATTTTAAATTTGAAATACATTTTAGCTAAAATTTATAAATGAAATTCATTGATTAGGAAAGAGAATTATATTGATTCTACAGCAACTATGTATGCTTAAAATTTATTTAAAATAAATGGTTTCCCAAAAATAAAATAAAATCATACTAGCAAATCATTAAACTTTGTTTTTTCTTGTTCAACCAATGTTCTTTGAATTCTTATTTTGTTTGTGAACTCTTCAAGTTCTGCTTTACCATTCCTAACAACTTCAGAACATTTCTCTATATCTAGTTTCTTTCTTTTCAGCTCATTTTGAAATCCTATCATTTCCTCTTGCTGGAAAAAATTTGAGTTTGATAAATAAAAAATTTAAATTCAAAAGTTTTAAAGACACAGAAATTTCAATAACATCATAATATTATATGAATAGCTTAGTCTGAAACAAGTTTTAAAAAGATAATTTCAATTGTATTAGTTAAGACATTCCTTTTATTCAAAATTATTTGGTAAAGTTAATGTATTTTAATTACATGCAAAAATGAAGCTGAAACTTACGGTTGTAACAAATTTTTAAATTGATATCATAAAAAAAGGTTAAGAAAAGAAAACATACTAATAGACTAAATTGACACACTAATTTATTATAATTACAGTGGCCAATCAATTATAGAGGAAAAGACACAACACAACACAACCAACCAACACAACACAACCAACCAACACAACCAACCATACATACATACATACATACAAGGTGATTATCAAAATAATGGAAACATTTGTGAATAAAAAGGACATTTAAGAATTCGCTTAGTAAGCATTAAAATATAATCTTAGCTCTCAGATTTTTTTTAATATAAAAAATACAAATATAGGAACAAATAAGGTAGTATAAGAGAGCTTTAGCAGAGTTGTCTACGTTTTGAATTTCTGTCAGAAGCGTAAAATGTCAGACCTCACAGATTTTCAGAGAGGTCAAATTGTAGGAGCCATATTAGCTGAAGCAACAGTGATCGAAACCATCCCAGCTTTTAGGTGTTTCTAGAGGTACAGGATCTAAAGTAATGACAGCATACACACAGCGCGGAAAGACAAGCTCAGCAAAGCAAAATAGTGGACAGAAGGAGAAGCTGAGTGAAAGAGACCAACGGGTAGAAAAGCAGATTATAATGTCTATAAAGAAAACAACTGCAGCCAAAGTGACCACAGAGTTCCATCAGTACCTGGATTCTCCAGTGTCAATAATTAGAGTTAGGAGGTACCTTCATAAAGAGAACATCTACGGCAGAGCAGCAATTCCCGAGCCACTTGTCGCAGATGCTAATGATAAACGTCATGTAGAGTGGTGCCACAATCAAAAAACCTGGTCAATAGATAAGTGGAAGACTGTTATTTGGTCAGACAAATCATGTTTCACACTTTTCACACAACAGGACGGATAATGTCTGGAGAACACTTGCAAAAGTGTATGATCCTGATTGGCTCCTTCCAACTGTCAAGCATGGAGGTGGATCGGTCGTGGTATGGGCAGCCATGTCATGATTTTCTGCCAGTCCAATTATAACCCTGAAAAGAAGGATCACTGGGGAGAAGTAAAGAGAAATTTTAAGTGACCAAGTCCATCCTATGATGCAAACTTTGTTTCCTGCAGGAGATGGACTTTTCCAAGATGATAATGCTCCCATTCATGCAGCCAGAATTGTGCAATTATGGTTTGATTAACATGAGGATGAAGTGGAACATCTACCTAGGCCCGCGCAGTCCCCAGACCTCAATATAATTGAACCGTTGTGGTCTATTTTAGAGCTTTCAATCTGGAAACAATATCCTCCACTGGCATCTTTCACAGAACTTTCCCATTATCTTAATGAAGAATGGGACAATATTCCTCTAAACACTATTTAGAATTTGTATGATTCAATTCTCAGGCGAATCCAAGATGTATTACATGCCAAAGGTGGTCCTACGCCATACCAATAAAGGATTCCTTCAAAATCTAGGATGTTTCCATTATTTTGATAACCACCTGTATATATATATATACATATATATATATATATATATTACAGCAGTAATATATTGAAATGTACATACAGTTTGAAATGTAAAACTGATTTAATATGCTTTAAACATCAAATACATATTAAATATAATGATATTTTTTGATGAGATGCAACCAATTTCTGATGTCTTGAAGTCACTAGCATTAAGATAAATATTTAAGATACAGCAACTACAATCAAGAGGACATAAAGAATTATAAAATAATTTAATATCCTTTTAGGATATTCGAAAACCATAAATATGAGAAAAAAGAACTGATGATAAAATATGATTGTAGATCATACATTCTCAAACTTTTTCAATTTTTTTCAAAAATGCCCCTCTTTTTCCAAAATGATCTTTTACAAACAAACAGTTAAATATATATATATATATATTTTTGTTTTGACTGTGATCATTAAGACTAACTGTTTCAAGTATAAATAATAAAACCTTTTTAAAAACAAATTTATAAATGCCCCTTGTGTGTATTGGACTTACGTTCTATTGTATCCTGTATATTTAATCTAATCTCATCCATATGTACCAAATCAGCATCCCTTATTTTTTCAAGGTATTCTATACCTCTCTGAAAGCAATAAATGTCCACAAGAGACATTATTGACCACATTGAAAACCTATGTTGTAGATGTCTGCAAATAAAAGTGGCTGAATTTTTTATTTTCCTGATATATTTTTGTAAGATGATTATCATGTGAATTCATATTTCAATAATATGAAGATGTACCACAGAGGACAAAAAACGAATAAAGTAATGAGATAAGAAAAAAAAAATATTCAGCAATTAGAAATTTTATGATTCTTATAACAATAGTGTATTTTATAGAAATATTTATTTATTAAAACTTAACAAACAAACAAACAAAAAAAATTGTGCATCATAATGGAGTAAACAATGCTAAAAGCATAAATGACAAATTCTAAAGCAAATTTTATTGTGATTGAATAATGTCATGCAAATTGCAAATACAAGAATCAGAAAGAAAGATCAAATATAAAGAATTTGTTTTGAGAATAGTTATCTAAGGAAATTTTTTTTATCCTCAAATTATGATAGGAAAAATTTCAAATTTTCAGTTACTTCTAAAACATATTATTTTTCTATTACGCATATTGATTGGAAAAGAAAAGAAAATTACAAAATTTGTGCTAGTAAGTTTATTAGAGTATATATATATGAATACAAGATAACGTGTGAATTATCATCAAAATGGGACATTAATAAGTAACTTATAATTATCTTAATATTAAAATTTATTTTAAAAAAATTATAAAACTTTAAATATGTACACATGGTTCTTTTCATATTTTCACACATATTACAAATGATTTCCATGATTTGTACTGATTGTGAGCTAGAATAATAGATAAAAGATTTAATTGCTATTATTTACTTTTCAAACAAGCTTAACATAGGGAGATACAGATAAACAATAATAAAAAATAATGCAGCCATGCATTATACTTTATATTAAACAAAATATTGTAAATTAATGCATTTATTATACATTATTTTATAATGAACATCCAAAAACTTCTAAGTTAAAATTAGAATACTAAGCATACCATTCCAGACACATCTTTTGGTTCTTCATATTGTTTTAAATCATCAATCTGTCTAGAATTCTGTTTTATAAGACTTGTCAGTTGCACATATTCTTTTTCTAAATTCAGAATCTTATCTGGATAACTTTCAAATAATGTTTTATATTCACCCAATGTTTGCCTAAGATCTCGAATTTTATGTTCAAATTGTTTACATTTTTCCTCAATATTCCTAAAAAGTTAAAGTTAATTTTTAGAACACTTCAACAATGAACAACAATTGTGAACTACAAATAACTTTGAATCAATTATTTCCCAAAACAAAAATTTAATCAAGATATTTTAATTACCTAATACGACTTTCATTTACAGTCTGCAACAAATTATTAGATTTCATATTTGAAGCATAATGACGATATGGATTCAATAAAATTTCATCACAGTTTAATAAGAATGCAGATTTACAGTTCTTCGGTGGAATATTGTCAAGCATAACAGACTGAGCAGTTTTAATATCTTCAACCAATATGATATTTTCAATATTTATCTGAAATATATGCATCAAAATTAATTTAGTTTTTTAATACATATAGAAATTGAAAAGAATAATAAAAAATAATAAAGGAAGAAGAAAATTTATCATTTTTCTTTACTTCATGCCATTTAAGGGTAAGATAATGTGTTGCTAATCATCATATAAAATTAATATTTTAAAACCTATAAAAACAATAATGAATTTTTTTTAGTTTTAATATATTAGAATTATTTTATTTTCAATAAGTGATATTAACAAGCATCTAAATTACTGACATAGATAAAAAACTCTAAATACTGTCCTAAATTAATAATTTTTTATAAAGTAATCAAATAAGAGCAAGAGTAACAATTGTTCTTAAGTAAGACTAATATTGGTACCAACAAGTATCAGGTTACAACACATGAAATGTCCGAATTTTTAGTCTACTCTAAGTAAGTTTATCTTTTTATAGAACAAGCTATTAATCAAAATAAGAACCATTAGTTTCAAAACACTCATGCTAATCAGAAACAAGTTTTTTTAATGCCAATATCATAAAATTCAACATTTCCAGAGACTGTAAACTTATTGAATCTATTTCAGCACTCCTCAGATTTCAGAAGAATTTTGCCTGTAGAGAGAGTTATACAGATGTTTGGAAAATTGATAATCCATAAGTGAGAGGTCAGATGACTACAACGGACGTTCTAGAGATTTGTTGGCCATTGCATACCACTTTTTGTCTTTGAAAAATTTTTGATCAGTGATCTTTGAAAAATGCTGTTTAGTGTTGTTGTGGAGAAAAATTAGGCCTTTTCTTTTGACCAATGCAGGCTGTTTATGAGCAAGTCTATAGTGTATTTCATTGATTTCCTCACAATATGTTTCTGCTGTGATGATTTTGCCTGATCTCAGAAAGCTTTGACGGATCAAACTGAAGAGAAGAGAACCATCAAACAGTCACTATAACCTTTTTTTGATGAAGCTGTGGTTTCAAGTAGTGTTGTGTAACTGTATCAGCATCTAACCACAGTGATGAACGTTGTTGATCATTGTACAAGATCCACTTCAAGACCAATAACAACTGGATTGAGAAATGGATAATTTTGGTTTCAATAAAAAATGCAGATGTTGTTTCAAAATGTATATTGGTCTTCATTCAGCTTATAAGGAACTTATTAATATATTTTGAAAACTTTTCAAATCATGTTAAAGTGAAGGAAAATGTGATATAACAAAAAAGTGAACATAACTGTCTCTGGCCGGTCCCAGTCATTGTTTGTGATTCTTATCACCAAATTCAAGTTTTGTATACTAATGTTGTATGGTAGATTTGTGTAATAAGCTGTCTCCAAATGCAGCATTATGATAACTTTTCATCTAATTAAAAAATTATACTCTAAAATCTTGAGAATTATATGATTAAACATATAAAATTACAATATTAAAAAAAAATCATTAAATGAGACAAAGCATGGTTTCAGCCTTAAAATGATTATGAAGGCAATAAAACATCTGTGAATAAAAATGACATTTTTTAATAGACTTCTTAACTATTAATTATAATAGCTACCAGATTTTTTATAAATAGAAAGTTTAAATGTTAGTAGTATGGAATAATTTTATTGTGAAGTTCTGCAAGTCCTTTTTATTATTCTTTACTGGTGCTTTAATAGTTCTCCCCCCCCCCTCTTAAGGGGTAAAATATTGGGGCACATAAATTTTCAAAGAAGCTAAGTTGTAGAAGCTTATGTAGGTGGTACAAATGTGATTAAAACATACCAACTTTTAAGGGTTTCAAGATGTACAGTGTCTAATGTCATAAAGCATACACACAGTGATGCAAAATAACTCTGCAAAGGAAAATAGTAGACTATCATTGAAAAAGAACAATGGTTTTTAAAGTTGAATGAATGTCTAAAAAGTGAGCCACTGCAGGAAGTGACAGCAGAACTCAATTAGAATTTGAATTATCAAATGCCAATAATTATGGATAGTAAGTACTTGCATAAACAAAACATTTACTACAGAACAGAAATATCCAAAAAACTTATCAATGATGTTAATGTCAAACATCATCTACAGTAGTGTTATTTATAATGCAAAAGACTGGATGATTAATAAGTGGAAGAAAGTAATATGGTTTGACCAATCGAACTTTTTCCTATAACAAGATGGGGAGAAGTATAAAGAAATTTTATCTGACCACCTCCATCCTATGATCTAAACTTTGTTTCCTGAAAGAGATAGAATTTTATTGTGTGTTAATGCACTTAGCCTTGCAGCAGAATTTGTCGAATCATGGTTTGATAAACACAAGGAAAAGTTAAACATTTGTCTATTGACCTACACATTTATCCAACTTCAATATAATTGAACTGCTATGTTCCATTTTAGAGCATTTAATATGGAATCAATATTCTTCACAGGCATCTCTATCAAAGCTTTTACAATATCTCTGAATCCAAGTTGTATTACATGAAAATGGTTTTATACCATATTAAATTACAGAATATAGTATAAATAGAATTCATTATAAATCTAAAGGGTTCCAATTATTTTGATAACCATTTGTATAATATATGAATATCAGAAATACTTCATTAGGGAAAAACATATCAAAAATGCACACATAGAAATCAGACATTTCCTGTAATAACCTAATAGTTTATAATTCATATAGTTGGGTTAATGTAACTAAACATAAAAACATTGATAACTTTGTAATTAACATAAACAATTTTGAAGTAGTTCTTTTTTCAAATAGAAGTTTAAAATTATTTTATGAGTACTTTAAAAAATTAGGAATTTAAAATGCCTAATGTACAAAGTGATTACATATTATATAATTTATTATTTCCAGTAGAAATATACCGTTACATATTAATTTATAAGAGTATATTTTCAGTAACAATAAAATAACATTTTGATTCATTGAAGTAAAAAGATAATTTTTCTGATTAGATTTACAGAGTATATGAACAAACCCCAAAATATGATTAACTAATATAATATTTAAATTTTTAAAATATGTGCAATTAATTTTTAATTTATAAAAGCAAAAAGCATATAAATTGAAAATATACTTAAAATCTATTAAATATTAAAGGGTTTACAGATCTATTAATAGAATTTAAAAATCAAATATATATACTTTAATCATAGCAATCAATAAATACAGAGGTCATATTCAATTCTAGACATTGCACAGAATAGATTTTTATAATTTAATGAAAATGAATTAATAAACAGAACAACAAACCTGATCAATCAAGCAATTTGCAACAACAGGATCTTTTATTTGTAACATATCAAGTACAGTAGGAAAAATACATTGAGCTTTTTGAGTAGAGACATCATGCATCTAGAAATGAATACCAATTAATTAATTAATATGAAAATATTTTAGTAAATAACTAATAAGTATAAATATTTCTGTTTCAAAAAGATAAATTATTAAATATTTTTAAAGATAGCATATATTATTAAAAATGAATTATATTCATTCTATATGGTAGAGTTAAATCAATTAAAATACTATTTATATAAAAACAATTGAAATTAAAGTAATATTTAAATATGTGTACAAAATTTAATTATCTATTAAAATAAGCAATAAAAACAAATTGAAGATTTAATAGATATTAATTCATTACATAAGTTTAAAATATAACTATAGTTAGTTTTTAAGCCAAAACTTAAAATGCAACTAATTTACTTATTTCAAATTTAAAAATAAGTAATAGCTATTCATGAAAACCAACTTTTAAGATATATAATACAAGATAGAAAATGACTAATAAAATATAGCCTTAATGAAAATCATTGAAAAATATCCATTTGTGTTTAAATATTGTTGTAATGTTTAATTCAATAAACTAATATAAAAAATTCTAGAGTACAAAACTGAATCTTGAGCAATGGACAAATCTCCTCAAAAAGTTAGAAGGCATTTTTAAGCAAAAACAATTTTTTTGAATAAAACAATTAACAATTTCATCATTTTATATGAATATAATAATAACCATGAACAAAGTACATTGAAATTTTTTATACAAACATTTTTATTTTAACTGAAAATAATCAAAATCCAAAAAAAGTTTTTATGGTAAAATATTTAAAATGCTTCAAAAATATTTTTCATTACATTTATTTTAATCAATTTGTTAGTAAATTTCATTTTAATAAATGAGATTATCTAAACAAACCTTACTGAAAAGTTTTCCAAACTTTTTTACTTGCAAATTTTAGTCACATATTCTCATTTGGTTAGTGTAATTTCCAAATGATTTTTTTTTTTTTTTTTGAAAATAATGACTCTCATAATAAAGAAAGATCTTAAAATTAGTAAAACTATTATAAGGTAAAAATAGAAGCTATAATAAAGTAAGAAAACATGTTATAAAGTAGTAAATGTACAAAGTTTCACAGGCATGAAATTAGACTTAAAGCTTAGAAAACATACAGTTGAAACTTTGATAAGTTCTTACTTTCTTCCTTTCTATAACACAATAGTGTGCATAAATGTAACTATTAATGCACACTATTGTGTTATAGAAAGATTATAATATTGTGTATTTTTTTTATAAAAGTTAAATCCAATTTCAGTTACTCTTAATATAAATACAATATAGCATTGCTTAAGGTTTAGTTTGTTTGAAAGGTTATTTATTGTGCACAAGGAATAATTACGTTGGGAGCTATGGTTTAAAGTGGATTTTGAACCACTACAAAGATCCATGCACAAGGTGGGATTCGAACTATTAAATCGAAGGAAAGAGACTAATCATTTGGCTACCAGCTTGACTGAAAACGTTTTAGTTCAATATCTCCTGTCTGACAAAAGAGCTGCTTTGTCTCTAAATATTCAAGATTTTCATATTCCTCATGATAAATACTGAGAGGATTAACAGTTTTTATTGTTATTAGAAACAGGTTTAATTCCCTAAATTTGGTAAACTATCTAAACATGATCAACATTGTTACAAAAGTTTTATTTCCTCCAAAAATTAAAAAAAAGTTTTAACTGTATACGTAGGAACAATAACCCCTTTCAATTGGAACAATAACCCCTTTCATTAGACCTCAGAAATTTTACCCCAAGATCAGAGGCTGTCTTTCAATCTCTTAATGGAACAGTAAGTTTTGAAGTGAAGTAACATTAGTGATCAAAGACAAAATTATTTATTTGAGAAACCCTGGGATAAAAGCAAGGAGAGGCTGAACAAACATTATTTCAGGAGATAATTGACATTCCCTCTTGGATGATATTTAAAAGATATCTCATCATTATGAGAATGAAGGAAAGGTGTGAAATTTTCAGATGATTTTATTTCTATTAGGAAGACTACTTCTCTGTTCATAGATTAGAATAAATTAGTAAAAATATAATTGAATCTTGAAAGTTACAGTTAATTTTTTCTTAACATTTTAAGAATTTTGCTTTTTTATCTTAATAATACTGGTTTGTTTTAATAATGACTTCCTTTTTTGTGTACAATATTACAGAGCTCTCTTCACAATACTAAGCTTTTCTGAGCAACTCATCTATTATTAAAAGTAGGTAGAATTTTAATGATGGTTACAGATGGCTTATTAACAGTGGTAAAGTAACTGAACATTTTATTGGAAAACAATATACACAAGACTACCAAGCAAAATTATAGAAAATATAACCTTATCCTCCAATTAATACCAGTGAATTGGATATTTTAGCAAGAAAATACAACAATTAACATAGCACAAAAAGCTGATTTTAAAAAAAAAAGTTTCAGTGCTGGCACATTGAAATTATAGATTTAACAGGTTGCTGGTCCAACATTAATTCTGCCGAAAGAATCTCTGGAAAAATAGTTTCTATAGCTTAGAAATGTGACATCAAAATCAGAATTATCTACAATTAAAAACTGAAATATTTTCAGATGAAACCAAATGTCACCTGAGCAATTGAAAAGATTTGTTAATACTCTTAATTACTAATGCACAGTATTAGTAATTAAGAAAAAGGATAGTTTAACTTTTTTTTAAGTAGATGAATTCTTGCATTCTATAATTTTCTTATAGTTTTTAATCTACCTATTGTACTAAAATTTACAATTACTTTATTATATTAATGTAAATATATGTTCTATTTCATTCACAATTGCAACAAAGTAAATTTTTTTTAGCTTTATAAAAATTAATTTCCTTATAAAATGAATAATTTATTTCTATTAAGGCAGTTAATAAATACTACATTAAAATAGTATTTACACTGATAAATCATATGACTAATTCCATGGTTCACAATTGAAGGTAGAAAATTGGGAGAACAATAGAAACCAATTAATTTAATAAGGAAATTCAATATTATTCCAAATCAAACATTTCCCATTATTTTTAGATTATAAAATTTTGATAGCATCTTCAAAATAAGACAAGTGAGAGTTTTACTCACAACTGAAAACAGATAAAATTTATGTTTAGAATAGTATAACCAAAAATTTGTATTTTGTTTCAGGCTGCTGCAGCTACTCAATGACAAGGCATATATATTTGAAAAAAACTACTTATTATATTTCATAAATCTTACAGTATATTAAATAGAAATCATAATCCCATATGAATAACATCCAGTGGATGAATGATTTGTAAAGCCTACAAAGTGGAATAAACAAAGTTTATGAACATACAGATTTTTAAAAGTGAAATTTAATAGGTATTATTCTGCAGTTAAACACTATATTACATTAAATATTAACACTATCAAAATCAGTATTTCAAAATTTGAATAACCCAAAAATTAGCATATTTTTGTTGAAATTTAAAAAAAAAAATATTTTGCTATTAATTTCCTTTTTAAAACATCCAATGAAAATAAATGAATTTATTTTGATAGTCAAATTCTGAAATACAGATGCTAGTATTATCATTCAATTTTAACTCTTATTTTTTCACTTAATATTTTGCATCCTAATCAGCACACATGATCTAACATTTTTCATTTAATCAGTTTTATAAGTTATGAGAGACAAACTGTTTTATAAAAAGTTAATCTGCAATATTTTAATCGTATATATATATTTTAAATTTTTAAAGCAAAAATTCACACTTAGTTTTGACTTCTTCCAAATTTCAAAATAAAAAAAATCAAATAATAAAATTTCACATTGCATTTTAATACTCAAAATAAATAGGGATTTTTTATTTGATAAAATCTTTTGATTTGATCTAAAATAAAAAAAATAATGAAACAGAGGAAGTCAAATTTTGGTGTGTATAAATATTAAGTAATTATTATCATTAATGTACTTTTGAAATAATTTGCATACTTACGATACAAACTATATAATTTGATCTTTTGAATACAAATGATATAATTCAAAACTTTAATAAAATAATTTCTTAAAATATTGATTATGTTGCACCTCGTAAATATTTTATTCTCAATATGCACAAAAAGCAATACATCTTTAGAAATAATGACCACAACTTCATTTACATTATTTATTAAAAATATTACCAATCAAGAAAACATTTTGCAGAAGTTAAAAACTCATAAATAGTTAAAAAAATTTTTATAAAATAGAAAATTTTTTTATATAAAATCCATTTACACAAATTCAAACTTACTTGAGAAAGGAATTTGCTGACGATAACTGATGGTATATTAAAACAATGCTTTTTTAGTATTTCTATCAATAAATGACTATCTCGAGAATTATCACAGCAATAAGAACATAAAATACTTTTCTTCAAGCAGGCTTCTACAGCATTATTCCATTTTGGATCTTTGACTTCTAAGTATAAGCCTTTTATACAGAAAAAAATAACAAGCAATCATTTTAATGTAATTTATTTAATTATCAATTTTGTTCAATGCATAAAAAAAAATGTACAAGCTTCAGAATAGTATTGAGGAAATCAGTCATTGTTAGGAAAACATATTATTATGGAAATTGTGTAAGAAAATTAGTTATTTCTTATCCTAGAATGGAAATTTTATTCAAAAAGATACAAGGTCCTTAATAATCTTTAGATAATTTTAAATTTAATCAACTATATCTCAAATGTAACAATCATGTTTCTCAATGATAATGGTAAATTTGAATTTTGTAAGGAATGTTGGTACAAAATTTTTAAGGGATATAAACAAAACTCAGAGGATAGGAAGGGAACAACTAAAACTCAACATGCTGAAATACTAAAATAATTGGAAGGTTTACTATTAGGGAAAAAAATGCTTAACACTTAAAGTTCAATATTAAACAGAATTTTTTTTAAATTAAAATAGCTTTTCAGTAATTAGTGATCGGCAAATTGAACTATTTTCTTTTTTTAAGTATTACATTAATAAAGCTTAATTTTATTTTAATAAATTTGTGATATTAATTTATATTTTAAACTGAAAGTTATAAAATACTAACAAACTAATATCATTAATTGCAAAAATGAAGATTTTAATATTTATGAAAATAATTATTGAATTAAATTACAGATATTTAATTGCCACATAATGAACTTATTTATACATTAATTTTTTAAAGGAACAAAATGATTTTATAAAAAAATCTACTATGTACTTTATACTTTATTGTAAATGTGGTAACTCTAAATTCACTTAGGCTTTTGAAGCAAAATAGTAAAATTAAAAATAAGCAAAATATTTTATCAATGATGAAATTAATAGAAAAAAAAAATCTGCTAGCACTGAAATCAAGGATTTTAAATTTTAAGTCTAACTTGGGGCACAGAAAAAAGGTTTAGCTTCAGATGGATCAAAAAGTAAACTGTAAAAAAATATAGAAGACATGGAGGTCAGAGCCAAAAGTATTTCAGAAGATTTAATAAATAATTTTGGAAAAAAATCTGATACAATTTTGTTGAAAAGTTTAATTGTATTAAAATTCTTTACAATCGAAGCATATCATTGCATTTTAAAATTTAAGCAAATCATTTACTCTTATAGCTAAATATTGTTGATTACTTTCACTAAGACAATTTATTATTAATAATTTGTATTGTCAACTTTCCATTTAACAAGAAATTAATATTGATTATTAAAGAATTGAATATTTAGTCAATTTTTCATAAGATTCTGAGTTTGTATTTTTTGAAGTATTTAAACATATTATATAATTATAGTAAATTCAATATAAATGTATGCAGTTTGTTTTTGCACTGCATATCTCAGATAACAAAGATCTAAATCAAAATTTATAAGACATTAATTAACACAAATTTTAATAATTAATGCAGCTACATTTATGTCATTTGAACTGGAACACTTTACAAACAAAAAACTTAAATTTTTAATTTAGTTTAAAAAAATTTAAAAACAATTGTCACTAAAAGTTGGGTGAGGGAGGGAGCAAAGAGGATATTTATAGATCTGCTTAATTTTCTAATGAGAAGTAGAAATTAATATGATTACCTGTTACAAAAAAAAACCCAACTAGTGTTTATAAATATAACAAGGCCAAAATAAGTTATTTTTATTAGGTAATAACACACAAATACAATTGGCATATGAGAAACATGTTGTGCAATCATTCATTTAAATTGTAAATCTCTGTATTGCATTTGCTTGCTGTGCAGCTTTCATACATTTAGTGTATCACTTTCTTGATGTAGCACTTTTAATGGCCAGCAGAGTGATATAAGAAGCCTAGTGGCATAGTAGTAGTGTTTCACACTCTAACACACGGGTCTAAGTTCCTATCCTCACACTGACCAAGGTCGACTCAGCCTATTATCCTTCCAGTGTTCAATAAAACTCTGCACCAAACATGCTTGAGAATTAAACACTAGGTAATTTGCTTTTTGGCTAACCAACTAACTGGGACATATGCTTCAAACCCCAGAACCCTTGGTCATGAAAACATATGGATACTATAATCCTTAACCCCCAACTGGGCTATTGTGCCAATGAGTATAGTTTTTTCAATTTAGAAAATTTGTAATCTTGTTTATAAGTGCTTTTGATTATTAGATTTTCATATGATATAGATAGCTGAAATATTAAAGAATATATTATCTTAATATATATAACTTGAAATAAGATACTACAAAACATGAAAACATTTTAAAAATTCAATAATGAAAATTTTGAATTAGTGAAATTTGAAAATAATCTGAAGAGGATCTATATCAACATCAAATCTAAATCTAAGGTTTATATATATATATATATAAAAAGTATTTTCAATCAATTTTTAAATTCAGTATAAATAATTTTACGTTAAATATTAAGCATATTGATGCTGCAATGTGCTTAAATATTTAGAATTTAAAATTATGAGTGTTTTTTTTACATGTTTTATCAAAACATTTTATTAAATTTAATACATCAAACCTAATAAAAGTATTTTATTTTGGTTTGTTTGTTCATTTTGTGAAAATAAAATCTTCAAATTAAATTTGTATCTCAAGTTTAGAGGGTGTTTTGATGAACCTTATCATTAATTATAAAGGAAAGTAAAAATGTTTAAGTTAAGGAATGAAATTGTAATTTATTTTACTTGAAATAAAAGATATTTTTATTGCTTTTTACCATGTTAATTTTTTCTGAGACATTATTTGACCTAGACCAACAATTCAATAAAATAAATATTCTCTGTTTGAAGTTTAGCAGGAATTTATTTTAATAAACTATGAATCCAGGTAAATTGGCTCTTTTTGTAGAAAATTAACTAAGAATAATAAACCAGTATTAATTTCAACAAAGAATGCAACAATAAAAATACATTACTACTTCCATAGTTTTAAATTTAAAAACTAATGATGTAGAATGACTAAGAAATTTTATAAAATTTTTAGAAAACACTTTAATTTTTCATGAAATGTATGAATGAAATAAACAAGAATTCAATTCAGGAAAAAGTTAACTTAGTCACCTGGACAAAAAAATTATGCTTCCATAGTTTTAAATACTTGCATGCAATAATTAGCTCAAATGTCAAAATATAATTTTCCAAATAATTTAGGAAATTATAAATAAATTAGACATGATTACTGATGTAGCACACATTACCATAAAATTTATACAAAAATGTATTTGATTTTAAAAGCAAAATCTATTTATTCATTAAATCTTGCAATTAGCTTAATTTTTCTTCTTTATTATTTTAATCAACATTTTATAGATTTGACTCCTATTCACCTATTTGAATTAGCCTTAGCCTGTTAAATGTAACAATGGAATGATTTGCTTATTAATCCATAGTTACATTTTACACATTAAAGGTGACTGAAACAGAACTGGTGAATCGGGGTAAAATGGATAAAGTGTTTAATAAAATAATGAAAACACTAGTTAAGGACTGATCAATCAGTCACCAGTTCATATTTATTCTGAGGAAATTATTAGACACTAACAGCATGCATACTTAATCATAAAAAAAAATAAAAAAAAATTCATTCCAAGATGTCTTGATCATACATATTTCACATTTTGATTGTTAAATCAAACAGCATTTTAATTTATTTTTAATTTAGCAGGAATTTATTAAATATTGCTCTATTAGTTGAAAAAAATAAAACATTCAAGTATTTATAAAAATAATGAAATGGTATCTTTGTTTTCCTATATTTGATAGTAAAAATAAACTTCGATTATGATAGAAAATAATTCATATTATAGGTTAATAATTTGAATAGAAAGTAATAAATTTTTATACATAAGTAATGACATTCTCTGCATATCTAATCTTAGATTTGCACAAGAAACTCTTTATTTAAATCACATTCTCTTCAAAGGGATCTATTGAATCCATTCAAGACTGCTTTTATAAATTAATGAACTTTGATCTGCTATATCTTGCCCTGAAAATGAACTCTGAAACTTCTCAATTAAATGATAATGAACTGATCATATCTCACTTAGTTTTGGATATATCTTATTCGTTATTTGGATATATCTTATTTAGTTTTGTGTATTTGCATCACTGTCTGCCATTATTTTATTCTTTTTCACAATTCAATTATCTTTCTATATACATGACTAATTCATAATCTGTGGTACATCAATATCATCTGATAGTACTGTAGTTATAGAGGGAGAGGGGTATATACAAATGAGGGGGAAATGTAACTTACCCAACTAAAACAATATCAAAGTTCTTAAGCAATGTTTGGCAAATTGGCAATCAAAAGCAATTTTTTTTTCATTTTCTACAGCTCAACTAAAAAATGTAATAAAATAAATCATATTGACATATTCTGCATTGCTTGAAAATTCTGAGGATAATCAGACAAGTAGTTAAAATAAAAGAATCCAGACTTTATCCATATGAACATCTTTATTGATTTTTTTTTTTTTTTTTTTTTTTTTTTTTGTAAAAAAGGCAATAATATTTTGCTAAAATTTGGTTTAAAAGCATTCTGCTGATACAAGTAATTATTTTCCATTTATCTGATACTTTATTTTATACTTAATTTAATGCTATATAAAAATCCTGCAGGCCTGAATATGTTAAAGAAGTTTTCATCATATTTATAAAACCATTTTACATCTTCATTTTCATAAATAGAGTAATAAAACATGGCACTTTTTTCATTAAATTCAGTTTTACTATGACTTGCCTATTCAGATATTGTCATTAATCTTAATTTCTTGGAACTAAATGATTTTTATATAATATACAAGTTTATTTTCCTTTCAGTAAATACTTTGCCGATACGTTTGTATTTAGATAAAAACATCAGATTCAATTTCAAATTTTCATAACACTTTTTCATACAGTGCTGGGAAACATTCTTAGTTTTAACACCATGAACTTTTAAGGTTAAGAGATTCTCAGACCAGAGATTTTATGTTTATAATAATTACAAGTAATCTCAAGTTGAGATTTTATGACCATTTTTAAATATTTATTTTATATGCTGTATTCTTTTTACATTTAATACATCATAAATGACTTTATTTGATATGTAATAACTACAAGTTTTAAACTATTTTATAAATTAATGATCTGAATAAAACACCAAATAAGATTAGTAAGTAATCTAACAAATCTAAAGAGTTTTGGAACTAGATAAAAAAATTTTCTATCAAAACAAATCAGTAATGGAAATTGTGAATATATTTCTGATATCATAAAATGAAAATAAGAATAATAAATACAGAATTGTGTGTTCTTTATAGCATAATTATCATTTGTATACACAACATTACATTAATGGATGACTTTAAATTACACATCTTTTAAAATGATTAAAATACATCTGATTAGAATAAAACAAAACATTAGTTGGATTAAATTGAGTTTTACATTAATGGATGATAAAAAATAAAAATGGAAAATATTTGCTATGAAATATATTAAAATTGGCCAATAACTTAAAGAAATGACTATTTGACTATTTATAATACTATAAATCAGAATTTAAAGATTGCAGATACTTATTAATAGAGAAATATTAATAATAACCAAATATAAAAATAAGAGATTCCTTTTAAATAAATTATATTTTTACTTTATTACTGTGTATATGGTATTAAATTGGAAATATATATACATGTATATATTCATGATTTCAGATGTATCAAAGAAAATATTTAATGTTTTAACTTACTTTATTATTATCAAATTTCAAAATGCTTTTTACAAATTTTCAATGTAAAAATATTTAAGATGCAAAAACTAAAAGTCCCTCAATTTCGTTTTAAAAAATGGAATCACATATTTAAGTAAGGATAATACATACCAATAGGACCTTTGGGTATCTTGATAAAGTCTTTACTTCTACGTGTTATCTCATTCAAAATAGCTGGTGTGTACTCTCCAAAGAGAAGATGTCGATCTTTTTTTGCATTTCTCAGTTGTTTTAAAGAATTCTGATGGGAAATTTTCTGATAATCGAAATGATTTATTTCTTGTCTACAAAAATAATAGCAATATAAAAAACCTATCTATGAAACAAGTTGTTTCTTTTAACATTAACAAACAGAAAAAATATGAAAAAAAAATAATGAATTAACCAGGCTCTTACAAAATTTATTAAGAGAAATATATTGACTTGCAATGCAATTTAGTTACAATATACATGTTAAAAGATTTCTTATTTAAAATAATATTAAACATTTAAAAGGAAAGTGACACAATATGACATATTTATAAAATTCTATTATAATATATAATTTAAAATTCAAAAAAATAAAAAACATTCCTATATTTAATGACTAAAATTTAAAACATTATAAGAACATCTAAAATGCATTTGTATAAGTTAAAATCACGGTTAACAAATGACATCTTTATGTATAATGTTAGTGTATAAGGTAATAGTTTTAGTTTTCCATAAACATAAATTTTAACTTAAGCAGAATGTTTTGCTAGAATAGAATAGTTAAAATTTTCTGATAAAGTGATGAGAACAACTAATATGTTCATAATTTCAATATATAATTAAATTATGTTCAAGCATCACATTCATACACAAGTTCAGAAATAGAACAATTCAAAATATTTTAGAGTTTTCTCACTTGTGAATGATATATTAAATTTTTGATGGTTTATTTTAGCTGAAAACAAAGCTGTATTACAAATAGCACTTAATATAGAAAAAAAATTCCAATCACCCTTTCAAAACTCTAAATTTTATGGTTATTCACAACTATATTCTTCCATAAAAGTGCTTGGCATTTTACTAGTACAATATAAAATTAACTAATTCATAAAATTAACAGATCAATGAAAGTTAAAAAAATTGAAATAAAGCTTATTAGTAAAAATAAAACCAAAAATAAATGAAAGAAATCAAGATCAACATACAGTTTTTTTATATTTTGAATTAATTAACATACTTATTGGCATGAGAAATTTTACATTTTATTTTTATTTCTTAAAAAATAAATATGATTAACATTTTGTTGAATAAAAGACCCACATAGTTTTTCTCCAATTTGAAAATTTATTTCATACATTTCAATTCACACATACACAATAAGAGATTGATAATTATATAAGTAGTTAGAATAATCATATAAGTAGACCCTAACACAAAGTACAAGGTAATAATATAAAATTAGATTGAGCTTAAAATATGGTTTTGTTTAAGCTAATCTTTAAAAACTTTTTTAACCTATTAAAATTTTACTTATCAAAAAGTAATTTAAACTTTATTTTTATGGGATAAGCCAGGAATCACTTTTTCAAATACTTTTCAATATTGTTTTATGAAATGCTATATTAACACAAACAAAAGGATATTTTTCATAAAACAGCAAAATATTTATATTAACAATATATATATGGAATGGAACAAACTTGCTACTAATACAAAGAGCAATACTTTTAATGTATTTCGACGCAAAATTATTTATACCCCTAAATACATTATTATACTTTCTTTTTCTCTAATTAACTCCTTTATGTCATGCATAACACAAAACATCTAATGATTTTATTTTTAATTTTATAGTGATAACAAATATTAAACATGACTAGATTTATAAGAAATGCATTTTGTATATTTTCTATCAAGCAAAACATAAACGAAAATACCAATTAAGTTTATTAAATTATAATATTAAACCTTTCATCATATTAAGAAAATGAAGAGTTCAAGAAATGTTAAAAAATGAATTGCTCATTAACTGTGCTTTTTTGAAATGCAACTGGTAGCAAATTTCAGAAAAACAATTAAATTACTATGAATAACTGTATGATTATTCATAGTAGCAAAATAGTACAATTTTCTTAGTAAGAGATAACTGAATAAAAATCATACATACTTTAATTTATTAATAGACTCTTGTGTAGATGTTTGCTGCTGGAGTAAATTATTTCGCTGATCATGAAGATCTTTTTGCTTTGCAATTGCATTATTATTTAGTTGTTCAAGTTCTTGAATATTCCTCCTACGGTTTTCTCTCTCCTGAAAAATGTCATTCTGATTTCTGAATAGAAAAGATTAAAAAATAACTAAATTAATGATAATTTTAGAATGAAATTATAAACATAAATTTAAAAATATACATAGAAAAGTAATCTTCACAAGCTTAAATACAATCAAATAATCTTAAAAGGCATTCTAACAAATGTTTTAGCAGAGTTTTTATGGTTTCTCATGAGTTTTTATAATTAATTCCTAGTCAGTATACCAATATTCAGCATTTCCTTCAGCTTGATTTATTTATTTACTGAAAATTTTCTGAAAAAAATTTAATTACAGTAAAATATGGATTTCACACATTATTTACCATACATTTAAAGCTAGAGAGGGAAATTTTTATCAACAGTTGTAATTCATTTATTATCATTTACAGTATTAATCTAAAGAGATAAACAAAGTATTCATCTAGTTCAATGTTTGAGATTAGTCATTTAAAGTTCAGTAACATTTAGGTTTAACTAAAAAATAACATTTTTGAAAAGCAAACATATAAAAATTATTTTTTATCTGAAACAATACTGAATGATAACTTAGAAATTATCTTTAGAAATACAGACCAAGAATAGGGGGCATTACAACTTTTGTAGCTGATAATGTGCAAAGAAACTGAGATTTTTAACCTTACACTTTCAGTTATTTATTCTTTAATTGAAAGTTGCAAAAGTATACAAGATTTATTTCTTATTTCGAATATAACTAATGGTTTCATACATGAAAATAATAAAAATTTAAGTCTACAAGAAAGAATGCTTCTGTTTATCAATTCCCCCCCCCCTCAAAATGAAGTCTCAGAATAAAGTTTCACTTTGTTGATAACGTATTAATACAAAATAACCAATATATTTTTAGACATTTTTGCTTTGACATTCAATAAAATCTCTATAATTTTGCAAATTACCATAGATGAATGTAACATATATAGATAGTAAAAATATAATTGCATAGATGCCGATGTACATCCAAAATTCATTGTCACTTCATAAATATTAAAAAAAAAAAAAAAAAAAAAAAAAAAATTAGGAAAATTTTTTTGTTTAAGACTTTTTACAAAAAATTTAGCATACATCATAGATGAATATTTGTAGGTTCCAGAACAGTTTTTATATTAATAAATATTATCAAGAACAAAATAATTTGAAATCCACAAGAGAATAAATAAACATTTATTTTTATAGAAGAATTTTACTGGGTAAGAATATACATATACTTTTATACACAAAAACAATTTTGTATAAGAAAATAAGTATGCAGAAAACAATGTTAGGAAAAATGATTTTTAAGTACAAAATTAAAAACTACCCAAAATCATAATCGCTAAAAATTAATTTTTATAAAAACTATACATCTTACAGGAATTTATTTTAACAAACATTTTATTATTTTTCAAAAAAAATCATACCTGAATATAATTGTAAGAATATATACATGATATAATTTATGTTCATGTATAATTTTTATAATTATATTCAGATACGATATACTTTCTATTCATTTAATTCGAAAAGCTTAGTAATTTTAAGTTCATATGTACCAGAATAAAGTTTTAATTCATAAATATAAATACGAGAAAATTAAGGTATATTTTAATTGAAAGTATGTAAAATATTTTTTCTTCAAATTTTAATCATTTTTATAGCATAGAAAATTAAAAAAAAATGTTTTTAAAAATACAATTATTATTTAAAAATATTTCAAAAATTTATGTCAAATAATTAGTGTCTTGTATTTTTCTTAACTTAATGGGAACTTCATCAAATAATGTAGTTTTTACAGCTACCTTAAAAACATGTAAAACAATGCATTTTTCACATCTTCCTTATTTTTACAAATCATAAAAAACTTCACATTAAAAAATTTAGATGTTAAGTATAAAATTATTATTTTTAAAGTTGAAGTGATTCTAGTTTTCTTGAAATGATAGGTATTTATAGCAGAAGTTTCCACTGACAAAAAATTATTGTTATGACATCCTTACAAAATGATTCAAAAACTTTAAATCTGGCTTTATGAAAACACAGTAATCATATACAAAAATTCTGAGGTGGATTATTTTGAAAAACACGAATTCTGAACTATATCAAAATTGTAATCCAATTTATTTATTCTATTACCTTATTATTTTATCTATAAAATTTAAACTTTGATATTTTGGCAATCAAGTTGGAATGCATAGTTACTACACAGTCATTTTTATAATAAAATGATTTTTTAGACCATGACCTACAGTTAAAAATGGATTAAACTGGTACAAACATCCATTGCTGAGTATGAAATCAAACTCACATGCAGGTAAACTGTAAGCTGAAAAGCTAACATTCTGTAACTCAGCACTTGATTAGACATTTATTTCTTTTACAAATATGGTATGTTAAATAAAATAAAAAATAAAAACGCAGCAAAATAATACCATTAAAATGTTAAATAGCCGGACCAAATATTTTTCATACAATCAAATACACATTTGAGCTAATTTTGATTGCATAAAATATGCTTTGAAAGGGTTATGGGTGTATTTCATAAGAATTTCTATCATTAACTTATGAAAGTCAATGTCAGTCTACTTTTTATAGTCAATATGTCAGTGAATTGTTTTCTACTATTACTGCTTGTGAAAGAATTAAATTCTTAAGTACATTTAAATTTAAATCCAAAACAAGAAAAACAATGCCATACATTATTGAAGTTTTAAAACTAAAGTCTTAAAAAGAAATCTGTTTTCTTTAAGAAATCACTTTTATCATAAGAAATTAATCCAAATCAATTTCCTTTGACTTCTTTAATGACAGATATTTGTTTTTGTTTTAATTTCTAAATTATTCATAACAAACAGTACCAAAATTATCACACATACCGATCATTATCTTGAATTGTATTTTGCAATATAGCAATATCTTCCATTAATTTCTCTTCTTCTCTTTTATATCGTGACAGCAACCCCTAAAAATAAAAATAGATAGAAGGCTTTATAATGTACAGAATATTTTAAAATAGTAACCTCACATATAATATAAATAAGATATTGTTTGGGCAAGGCATAGCATGCTTCACAAGCAAATTTTAATATCGAAAGTAAAATGATAGCATTTTTTAAAAATATTTAATGATAATTTCCAGTTATTTCCCAGTACTAAAACAAAAAAATTAAAACTGCTTGTTGAGGCCATTTAAGATGAATAGATATTTTAATATTTAATTCCATGTTCAGCAGAGTGAGTTCTTGAAGTCCAAATAAAGCCCTATTAATATTTATTTAAAAATGTTTAAAAGAAATTAAAAATAGATTTTACAGATATGATGATAAATGATGTCATAAATGAAAAATTTCGATCCATTTTTGGTTTAACCCAAGTTTTTAATTCGTAACAGCAAATTATTACCCAATTTTTAAATCTAAAGCCATTATTTCAATAATTTGTATAAATAGGCACTGCAATTCAAAATAGTAAATGTGGTTTAAGTAAAATCATTCAATCTTACATACTCATTATAGGAGCCATCATTCCTACAATGTTTAAGAAATTTCCTTTTCTGGAATTGTTTGAGATTTCAGTTGAAATTGAATAACAAACCACCAATTTTTTTTAACAATTCTAAATTTGGTTCAAAAGACATGTATGACCAAAATATTTTCAAGAAAATTTTATTTCTTATGTTACTTAGAAATTTCAATATTGATAAAAATACAGAAAACAAACTTTAGTGAACATTCAATAATTGAAAAACATTTATAAGCACTGAAAAACATGAAAATTATTTGGATTCTTGATGAAATTGTTTTTGTCATCAGAAATCCAAGCTGTAGAACCGCATAAATACATACATTCTCAATCTTGTGAATTTAAATTAATATAATCACTTCATATGAGTAATTTAGGTAAAAAAATCAGCAAAGTAAAACTATTTAAAATGAATAAAATAATGAAAAATATTTATAATAATGACATAACTAATGTATTTCCCAAACTTAGAATACACCAAAGTGTTAAAAAAAAAAAAAAAAACAATGCATCGGAGCAAAATTCCTACCAAAGAATAACAGCAATGAAATTCTCATTAATCACTTAAACATGTTGAGAAAGTCATTTTTCTGAAAGTTAATTTTCTTAAGTGAAATGAAGAAACCACAGAATTAAAACTAAACAAACAAGATACATGATATCCAATTACTGTTTCATCTGGAGAAATATCCAAACAAGTTAGGTGCATAAGCAATCAGCAGGTTGAAGGGCTACAAAAAGTGCAATTGAAAGTATTAAGAAATTAGGTATAATTTGTTAGCAAAAAAAAAAAAAAAAAAGTAGTTTCTAGATTATCAAAAATTCTGAGTAACGGCATGTTATTAGACTTATTTAAGCAGGATTATCAATTATACATAATGATCAATAATTCATTATGCATCAAGCAAAACAATTCAGCTACAATTCATTTAAAAAAATACATTCACACAAGGAATGTAAATCCTCTAAAATTTAGTCATATTGATTTTGATGTCAAGCATAATCGAAAGGTAACATCCTCACTTGTAATGCTAATAAGAGCAGTTAGAATTAGAAGATTATATCAAATACCACATGAAGATATCAAAGAGTTACATCAACATGAGTGACGTTCATGAGATCAACTAGAATACATAAAGTTGTATTTAGCACTACTGAGTGCAAGTAGATACACAAAATGCAGATTTCCCTTTTAGTCAAATCCAGGTGTTTTACACTCAGAAAGGCACAATTGAAATGATGTTCTCAACAAGTCAAATAGAAAATACCTAATCGAGGAAAAGTTAAGTTCCTGAATAATAGTCAAGTAATCTAATGACATGCATGTAAACAACTGGTTTCACTAATGTACATCAAATCTGGTCATCATTTTGTGATGGAAGCATCGTAATTTGGACAAAATGTTGACAAAAATATCACATTAATTTTAAAATATATAGTTTTTAAACTTACAGAAGTTAGTTTTAAATTCCAATTAATAAAGCAAACATGAATGATAATATACATATTTACAGAATTATCATTATTGCTTATAATCATAAGTATGAGCAGATTGTGTACATAGAAATCGCATATATGGTATTTGGTTAGTATATTTTGCAAAGCTTAATTCCACTTTGATAAGCCATTGGTCATGCAGTATAAATGTCACTGGCAATTCTCAGACCTAAAAATAGTTTTACAGGAAAATAGGTGATTACTTGGCTCTATGAAGGTTTATTAAGTAATAGAAAACATGACCAAATACTGCAAAAGTTCTTACCAAAGAGGGGCATGCACAAACCTTTTAATATTATTTTCTGTTTTGATTTTAAACTTTTTTTTTTTGTAAAATAAAATTTTTGAGCAATAATTAAATAAATATTTTTAATCATAGCTCAACAATTTTAATTCTTATTTAAATTTTATTATTAAAAATGGATCTGCTATACCTAGATTGATGATTTGAATCAAATAATAATCTACAGGTATGGCATAATTTTAAAACTTTTGTTCATTTGAAAAAATTTATTATTTCCGAATTATAGTACTCATAAAATAACTTGCACATTATATTTGATAAATTTGACACTAAAGTTATAAAGAAACTGCAAGATTAAAGTAGATTAAATAATATAAAGGAGAATAATATAAAAAATAAAATTTAATATTTTCATTACTCAGCTGAAACCCCAAGAAAATCTGAAATTTTCTTAAGCATATAATTTTATAACATCTTTTGTAAATTTCACAGACTCATCTAAAAGTATATTTTGATGCTAACTTTCTTTATTTTATTTTTTGTTTTTTATAATCTTTAAGAAAGTGCTTTACATACATTACAAAATCATCAACATTTTATTACTTAAAATATTTTAAATTTTAAAGTAAAAGTTAAATAAATTTATAATACTGCATATAAGCAACCTTTAAAAATTAAGGGATTTTCATAATTAAGAAAAATTCATTGCTTTAGATCAATTATTTAAATTCTTATTATTAATCATAAGAAAATTAAAATCTGTATTATATAATTATAGGGCAGTTAGAAACCTTATTTCTTGAAAATACACAAAAAACATTTGCTTTTATAATACATTTAACCTTATTAAAATCATCAAATAACATTAAAAATTTTTGCTTGTTTAAAATATATTTTAAACACAGTAAATGCAAAATTTCACTATAGAAAATTAAATGCTCATTGAAATTTTATTATAAACATTTAACCACCAACTCTGTAGTGCAATTTAGCATTTACTGTGTTTAAAATATAAACTTTAGGAAAAATCTTTGATATTAAAACTAAAAGTACTGACACAATCAAATTACATAATAATTAAATTTAGCAACACATGTAAGCAATTTCAAATCAAACCTATCATTGTTTAGTTAAATATTCAATATAAAAACTATAATTCATAGTATAATGTTACACATTACATAGAAATCCCAATGCTTAAAACAATATAAGTAAATTAATAGAAAAACCTAAAAACATATAAAGGAAATTTCCTAAAACAATGAAATTGGATTGTCATGAAAATTTCAGCCAGATAATGAGACACAATCTAGGATTTCAAATAAAATGGCATTTTAGAGACTAAAATTGCTTATTTTTCATTGAAATTATTAGGCATGATCATTTGACCTTTTTTCTAATATTTGTGCTTCAGAATGAAATCAGAATAAAATGTACTTAGAAATAGGAATAAAATGTTAAAGAGTTTTATTGCAAATACCATCACTCAGTATTAAAAAGATACACTTGTCTGAAAAATATAAATCTTAGCATGATATATCTTTTAAAAGGTTTGAAATTTGATGTTGCCTAATGTCATCCAAAAATAACAATTAAAAATAGAATAGTATTAGCAGATTAACAAATAGGCTTTCATTGTAGTTTGAATTGAACACTCTATTCTTTTAGCATTAGTATCCTAATAGCTTGAAATGAAAAATGATATCCTGATTACAAAAATTAAATGTATTATAAATATTTAATCACAAAAATTTAGATTTATTTTTATAAAAAAATATAATTTAAAATTATTGAATAATGAATGCTTATATGCAATAATATTGCAAGGAAATTAATCACTAAGAAAATTTGAAAAACCTAATGTTTACAAAAATCACTGGCAATAATTATTGGTCATTAAATAATGACAAAATATGAGAAATATTGCAAATATTTTTATAAACAAAAAGTACTTAAGAATCCAGAAACTTGATTAATCCTTGCCATGATCATTCTCAAGGAAATAGTTTGCAACAATGACTGACATTGCCTTCCCCCATGCAAATAATAATGTGCAGTACAATTTATTTCCCCTGATGAACTTTATAAAAAATAAATTAGAAATTGTATAGATGATTATATATATATATATATATATATATATATATATATATATATATATATTAAAATAAATAATGACTATAATCAACTAAATGCAATTAGAAAAACTTATTTTGGGAATCCTAATTTATAACATAGAATTTACGAACAATATGGAACTTCTAGAATATAAAACAAACAAATAAAGCAGTTACTTGTGACTTATAGTTTTTAAGTTAAAATGAAATAAAAAAATTATGCAAAACAGTTGAAACCTTCAATAATTTATAAGTGGTTCTGTAACTTCTATAAATCATTTTATATACCATCTAGGTAAAACATCATTTGAATTTTTAAATGAATAAATAAAAACATGCATCCAAATTTCTTTACTTTACAATATCAGCCATGTAAATCAAGAAATTTATGGAAAACCAAAAATAATGACAGAAATATTAAATAGAATGATGTTCCAATAAAAAGAAATAAAAAAATCAATGGGAGAAAATCAATAAAAATATGAAACAAATTATATTCATGTAATATTTGATGAAACAGAAATTTAATCTGACTCTTTCACTTTAATAATTAAAATTTTTTTGATGAAATAACTTTCAACCATTCATTATAACATTTTCTAAATGAATATAAAAAAGTTAATAATAAGAAAAGTGTGTTTCTAATCCAAAAATATTGGGAAAAAACACATTTCATTTTTTAAATCATACAAAATAAATTGTATTGTCAAATAGCATAAAATATAAGTAAATCAATAATTTGTATCCAACAAAATTTACAAGTACATTATTAATTTAACAGTCAAAATTTACATTATTATATTTTAATCTTAAAAATACAAACAAGAAAATAAAAAAGATGTGTATTAATTAATTCCATGAAAAATTTTAATATAGAATCAAGGTAAAATGTCAAAGATTTTTCAATAATGAAATATAAAAAAATAACTATTCAGCATACCTGTGCTTTTCGTACACTTTCATTACAACTGTTTTGTTTTTCTCTTAATTCTTCGAGAATTTTCATCCGAGTTTTCCATTCAGTATCACATTCAATTTTTTCTTTATTATATTGAGCAAGTTTTTCACATTCAACATCATATACTTTCTAAATAATGTGTAAATAAAAGTACTTTTTAACAATGTATCATTTATTGTTACAATGTTAATTTTAATGCATTTATGTTTACCTTTAACATATAATAAATGCACAGATGCAAATCTACTAGCAGAATAAAGGTTTAAAACTAAAATTATCTTATGATCAAAATACTAAACAAGCAAAACAATTTTTTATAGAAACTCATATATGAAAATTACAAATAATTCAACAATCAGTTAAAATAAAAATAAAAAAAAATTGCTTAAAACACCTTGCAACTATCCCTTTTTTTTACTGCATCAGATAAAAATTTTTCCAGTTCATTTTTTCTTTCTATTTTTTCATTCAACAACTGGAAAAAAAATGTTAAAATATTTTTTAATATTTACTTAATAAATTTAAAATCAAAATATACTAAATTATGCTCATTAGTAAAAATAGATTCATATTTCTAAGTAAAAAATCAAAGAATTTACTTATAAAAACTATATACATAGTAACATAGTAAGAAATTGGAAAGTAAATATCATAGGTATTGAAAATAAATTAAATACAATTTTATTAGTGATAGGAATTAGTTTAGAGATGCCAAACACATGCAGAAGTCAGAAGAATAAGGTTTTAAAGATAAAATATATGTGATATATCATTTATTCATAACTACATTCACCACAAATTTTTCTAAAGAAAAAGGCTCTTTAGAAAAATTGTGATGCAGAATTTTCTAAGTTATATAAAATTACAATAGAAAATGAAAATGTTATAATACACAAAACATGAGAAACATGACTTGAATCACAGAGAAGCAACACCTTCAACCCTGAAATGTATCCTTCACTTCAAACACGTTGTTGTCTTGTGCCAACTAGGCTGGCAGTATGGGGTGTACTGCTCCACTTTTCCACCTGAATCATAATTAGGTATGGAGGCAGAATTCCTCAGTACACACGTACCATAGGTACCTGTTTATTGGGTAGGCAACCATTCACAACCTATTTATACAAGAAAAGGACAAAGACAGGAGAAAGAAAAAGTACATCCATGCCTGAACCGGGATTCAAACCCAGGACTTCCCTATCTGCAGTCAGGCATATTGACCACTAGACAGGGTGGGCGGAATGTTAAAAACTTTCTCTTGTACAAATGCTGGGATAATGAAAATTGTGCTGTTATATAAAATGGCTAGAATTGAGTGTAAATATTAATGTTGAATGAATTAAAGTGAAAATCAATCATATAGGTATATTTCCTAGAAAAGAGAGATAAATCCATGTTAACACAAGGTTCAATGTTAAGAACGCTTACCTTGTTGGACTCTCATGTGTTTTAGGCGATACAAATTGCCTTGTTTTCAGCACATTTTTAGATGGCTTAGAATAAGTGAATTGACAAATTCATAGTATCAAAAGGCATGTTTTTGGAGATGACTGGTAATCATCAACCAGGAAATTAAATAGAAAAGGGGTTAGAAAACAGCGTAGAAATTTGTTGCATGAAGATATTAGAAATAAAATTCTCAACTATGTATTCATGTCCCTGAAAACTCAAAATAACTCATTACTAAACCACATATATACA
>JAPDSC010109949.1:459346-471105 GCA_026290005.1 Latrodectus geometricus | reverse complement strand
ATGGGTATTTAATGATAGATCATTCAATACTTATCAATTCAGCAAATATTAATAGTTATGAATTGAAAAAATTTAGTTTCTACTAAAAATATGAGTATAGTCTTGTATATATAGCACAAGGTACCAAATGAAATGAATCAATAGGAAATGAATAAGCAAAAAAATTTAGGATATAAAATATATATATATATATATATATATATATATATATATATGGTTTTTAATACTATTTTGATAATTTTTTAAATAATGAAATAAAAAATTTCTGATTAGAAGAATATTTTAAAACAAATTTAGAACAAAAATGTCTAAAGAAATTATCTATGAATTTTAAAGAAACTCTTTAGAAAGTAAATTTAGTCAAAATTTTTAAAGACAAAGTTTTTCAAATAAATAATTCTTCATTACATTGGAGAAATTAATGATAAGAATACATTAATATGAATTCTTTTTAAATAAAAGAAAATATGCATACTTTCTGGCTTTCTCTAACATTTGCACAAGCTAGTTCATGTTTCAAATCATTTATTTTTGATGAACTATTAATAAGTTTCTTCCATGTATTTAATTCTTTATCCATACTAGGTAAAGCCTAAAAAATAAATAAACACATATTACTGCATAGATAGAAATAAATAAAAAACAGGGTTTATACATATATTTAAAAAACAAACTCCATAAGTTCCATGGAATCTTCTAGAAGTTAAGAAAAAATTTTTTTCTGGTGGCATTGACATTTTCAAATTGTGTGAGTAACTTTAAATATTTTTTTAACATTGTATGAGTACTTAATTATTTTTGGTCACATACCAGTAATTATATACACATAATATTTTTCAATTATTTTTTTAAATGAGGATAGCAATAAAACACTTGCAAAAATAATAATGAATATTTTTTTAGACAAATTATATTTAAAATAAGTTATTCCTAAAGCATTAAATAAGCTTATCAAAACATTAAAACAATTTCATTTAAGCGTTCTAACTTCTCTCATTAATTACTTAAATATTGGATATAATAATGAATACTTTTAAAGTTTCTAAATTTTTCTACAGTTCCTTTTTACTAATTTTTTGTGAACTTCAAAAATTAATAAAAACAATTTATGTTAAACATGAAGTATTTAAAAAAATTGAGATTAAAAAAAAAAAAGAAAAGTATAATTAATACAATTATTACTTACACAAAGTTTAAACTTGAAAGACTTTTTTTTTTATTCAGATCTTTATATTTTAAAAGAAAAAAAATTCCTATTCATAGAAATAAACTTTCTTAATTTACTACACTATTACACATGCATATTCCAGATTAATCCCTTTGTTTAATTTTTCAAGGCAGAGTTGATATTAATTTTTGCTTTTCTGAAACTCCATAACAAGACCAGTTAACCTAGTAATTAAGGATAATGTGTCAGTAATTTTAATCTTTTTAAGCAAAATGTATAACAGACTTTTCAAATTCATCAATTCATTAATAACAGCTGTAACTTTTCCCCAAATATAATTTGCTTTTTTTCTGTGTTTTTTTCATTGAAACATAGCTTCATATTTCTGGACTAGGCAACAAAACTAATAAACTTGATAATTATTATTTATTGGCATCTCATATAATTTGCAAATGATGCATTTAAATATAATTTAAAATTTTTTACTATGAAATCACTCTTCCCAGAAAATAACAATATTTTCAGTTTGAGGATAAAAGAATAGCAAAAATTAATTAACATTGTAAGTGTGGAATTTGTCTTTTCAATAGTAAATTAAAAAGAAATGAAATTGTCCTATGTTAATAGGCACAAAATAGTCTTTAAAACAATTTTAAGAGCAAACAAATGGTTTTATGATTTAAAACTATAAATTAATCAGATAAATAATATCACAATTCTTTTCTTTAAGACTACAAGATAATTTTAAAACAATTTTAATGAAAAGTTTTATCATAAAGAATACTTCAATGGCTTTTTAAATTAAAAAATATATATACATATAGTTATCAGTGTTCATAATTTCAAAAATATAACCTGAGCAACATCAGTAAATTTATAAAAATAATAATTACTAGTATTTAGTTTTTTAATTACCTTTACAACATAATATATAAATGCTAAATAATGTAGTGAGAGAAAGCATTTAATAAATTTAATGTTTTTATGCATAACATATGTATGTATATGTGTTTGTTGATATATAATTCCCATCTAAGAAGTTCTACTTCATATTTGTTATAGACAGTTAAACCTTAAGGGTATAACTTGAGAGCTTAATTACATGATATTATTATTTAAAGGGAACTCTCAAGTATTACATAGTATTAAATAGAAAGTATAATTTAAAATAAAATACTTGTAATTCAAGTTATTTTGTCAGGTATTTATTTGTTTATTTTGTCAATGATTATTCATAGCTTTGAAATTTTAATGCAATAATGTGTAATCAAAGTATGTTTTGCAAGCTATTTAATTTTTAATTTCTATAAGCATTTCTAAATTTTAAAACTAAATTTTATTATAAATATTGAAAAAATTTATTTTTTTTAAGGAAAAACTTATTAGCATCTTAAATGTATATTTTTCAAAATTACTTATTGGAGAACAAAATAATTTTAAAATTTAGATTTTCGCAATAACAGAAATAGCATTCTAAACTTTAATGCATAAAAGCAGACCAGATAAAAGCAACTATTGTGAATGCAAAAATGATAAAATTTAATGTAAACACAATTCCATGACCATATTTTGATAATTTCAAATAGTTTACCACATTGTAAAGTATTTATTCTGTAACTGAAAAGCTTTATTGAGCACTAACAATTTTAAAACACATCACAGGGAGAAAGAAACACACAGCAAGCAGTAAGTATAAGCTATGATATACAATTACTTTGGCCTTAAGCAATTTTTTGCTGCAAATAGTTAAAAAAAAAATTTACTATTATTTGAATGCATGTTACTTAACATATGATATTAGTGACATTTCCATTTATTTGTGCAACATATTTTGTTAACATGATAAATAATTCTTTAATTTTTTATACTTTTTCATTGTTTTATTATTAATATTTTTAAATTTTTTTTTCATAATATTACACGAGGAAGTATAATACATATGTATTGTTTATTATTTTTTTATCATTCATGCTACAATATCAGTATTTACATTAAATGTAACTGATAATGAAAGCAAAAAGCTATATTACAAGAATGCACACATTTTCAAACCTTGACTAAAAGATTTTGTACTAAAAGTATTGAAAAATGTTGCAGATCTATAGCTAAGAAAAGATTTTGCTTCATATCATAATTGAGGGTAAAGCAAATAAATCAGGATCACATTTAAAAAATTTTTTGCAGTTAAGATATCAAGATATAAATAATATCAAGATTGCGTTTCTAAATTTTCCCCAAACAGCAATTTATTTGTACTATTATTACTAGGAAAATTAACTTTGGTGAACCTGTTTTTGTGAACTAAGATCAAAGATCAGCAAAATTGATAAAATAAAAAGGTAAAGACAAATAATAGCAATTTCTAAATCTGTAATAACACAATTGAGTGAAAAACTCTTGTTAGATGATTGTTACATTTTAATAAAAGAATTTCCCTGTTATATTGACTTATGCTCATTTAAGTTTCTTATAGGTTAGATCTTTCTTCAGAAAATTATTTAATTTAGAAAATTTTTTCCATCATTATAAATTGTTTTAGAAATATTTAATTATATATTATTTGATAGAACAACTATTTACTGAAAATTTCAGCAGATTCAGTTTTCACTATAAGTAAATTTAAAGCCCTTACTAACTTAATTCTCCAATAATTTATATTAGAAAAAAAACTATACCAACTATTCTTTTCTGAAATCATAAAAGATGAACAAATGAATTTCACCCTTTATAAGCGTTTTAAAAAATCCTTTTGAAATATAATTCATACATCAGCTGTTTAAAACAGAAATATAATTACACATAATTGATAGATCTAAAATTTAAATGATTAGAATGATGTTTAACATCATTTTCTTACATTAACAATTTTCTTAAGATCACGTTAACACAAAAAATGGGATATACTTCAGACTTACCTGTTTTTTTGCTTTTAATTCATTTATGCTATCATCCTTCGAAATACTGGCTTGATGATAATTATCTTGCAATTGTTGGATACCAGTTCCTTTATAAAAAAACTAAATATGCATTGCATTTAATACAGCATAATATTAGTCACAAGCATCTGTTTTAAAATAACGGTATATATATATATATATATATATATATATATATATATATATATATATCGTTGTTAAAAATATTCTTTATTTACTCTTATTTGAACTGAGATTATTTTATTAAAAAATTTTATAGACAATTTCTGGTTATGAAAAAACTTTTTTACAGAGGATTTCATAACTTTCAAATGTCATAATGAAATTAGTTCAACAGAGATAATATTTTTCCTAAAAAATAAAAAAAAAAAACTTTAAATTATAACTTTCTTAAAACAAAATTACAAAATTTTCTTTACATATAACAAGTGGAAAAATACTTCTTAGGTGCAACTGCACAAAATATAAGGATAAAATAAATTAACAAAAAGTTATGATTTAATATAAATATTTAGTTATTCATAGAATTGTTTACAGTAAATAATTGAAAAATTAGCATTTCTATGTGCAGTGAAGTGTTTTTGAAGGAAAGATATTAAATTCAGCACAGCAATAAAATATCAAGATCTCAAAGAATTGTATAATATTGAATAATTTTTAAAATAAGTTGTAGTTTCTACAAAAATACACACAAGAAACAAATAATTATATATAATGGTTGATAAGATCAGAAATAAAAATAAGTATTTCATAGATACCGGGAAACAAAAAATATTTAATCTTTTGTTACTTCAATTGGGTTTTCTACCTTAAAAAAACATATATTTATTAATTTACACTTATAACATGACCTTTCATTTCTCCATAATAGTAAATAAATTTTCCCCATAAAATGTAGAACTAAAAATAAAACTAACTTCAAAAGCATTAGAAAAATTTAATAGTTGTTCAAACCAAAGAAGTAGGCATAATAATACACTAAAATGAATAATTATAAAAAACAATATTCTGAGATGAATTGAAAACTCACAGCTTCTAAATAAAAACAACACTGAAAACCTTGCATTTCATTATTTAGCAAAGAAAAAAAAATCTTTTGAAGAAAAAAAGAAAAAAAGGTTAAAACAACAATTTATAAATGTTGAATATTCAGTTTTTTACAGTAAAGCGGATGCCTGCCATAACAGAAAAACCTAAATAAATTAGAAAAGTCAAAATATTAAACTAAATAAATAAAATAATTTTTAATGCTCAAAATCGGAAAATAAGCTATTAAAGTTACTTGATGATTTAAAACTGAATTTTGATATCTAATTTACACTGACGTAACAATCTTTTAGCCTCCATTTTTTTAAGACATGATTATTTGCAATTCAAAATAATAACACATATTACATTCTTTTGTTATTAAAAAAGTGAATTACAGGAGAACATGGATATATCTATATGCATACAAGTGGTATCAAATAATGGAAATAATTTACATTTATAAATAATTCTATATTAGTATGGTGTAGGACTGTTCTAGGAGAGATACCAGTGAAAGAGAAATTGATTCCTTTAAATGCTCTAAAATAGTAACGTAATGGTTCAATTATATTGATGTCAGGTGACTGTGTGGGGCCAAAGTAGATATTTAACTTCATTCTTCATGCTCATCAAACTATGATTGAACAAATATCACTGTATGGATAGGTGTATTATTAACCTGGAAAATTCCATCTCTCTGCAGAGAAATAAGTTTGTATCATAGGATGAATTTGGTTAGCTAAAATTTTCCTATACTTTTAGTTCCTGATTGGTCTTTCAGAAAAGCATGACATGGCCACCCATATCATAGTAGATCCACATTTAAGGTTGAAAGTTAGAAGGAGACAATCACAATCATATGCTTGTGCAGGTGTCCTGTTAACATGTGCTTGTCCTATTGTAGGGAAAGATGCAAAACACGATGTCAGAACATATTATTTTCTTCCACTCATCAATCTATCAGTTTTTGTGAGTGTAACAGCACTGTAGACAATATTTGACATTAATACCTATGTCAAGTAACAAGGGAATGTACAAAGTAACAAGTAACAAGGGAATGTTCTGTTTATGAAGATTCCTTCTAATTGTAATATTAGCACTGGAGAAAATAAATAATTGAGCTTTGCAATTATTTTCAATGCAGTTATTCTCTTTTTAGACATTAATTGTGCTTTAATACCTACTGGTCTCTTTCTCAATGGGATTCTCTTTTAATCCAATATTTTGCCTTGCTGAGCTTGTATTGTAGAGCTGTATGTATTTTGTCATAACATAGACACTACTTCTAAAAAGATCTAGGAGTTGGATATTTTAATGTTTTTATACCAGTTAGACAAGCTCTCCTTTAGCTGACCTCTTTGAAAACCAGAAAAGTCCCAATATTTTAAACTTTTGGTGAAAAAAATTGAGACTTGGAGAATTTCAATAAAAGTACCACATGTTACCAGAATATAAACATTTCTTCTCCTGGAAAACAGGTAGCTATTATTATCCTTTAATGCATATGAAGGGCATTAAAAAATTTCACTTTTAGTCACAGAATTAAAAAGATTTGTCACTGCATAATTTTTTTTTTTTAATTCAATAGACACTGGCTGACATATTTTAGATTTCATATATGAAATTTGTGTCCATGTTTATGAATCATAAATTTACAAATTATTAAATTGAGGAAAAAGTGTAAAAACTTTAGTGTGCACCAAATGGCTGGAATCGCAGAAACAAAAACAATAACAAAAAACAAGAAAGTTTAGAATTTCATCCTAAAATTTAAAAATAACCAAAGTAACTTCTTACAAGACTAATGAATGATTAAAAAAATTACACAAAACCCAACAGACTAATAGAAAGTAAGATTGATGAAATTAGATTATCTAACTAGAAGCCATATGAATAAAATATTTTATACTTCAGAAACATATAATATAAAAAATGAATTTGAAATTCTATTTATTAATGTACAACAAACAATAACAAGAAATTATTAAAAATCATGTAAGTTTTTTTTTTATAAAATGTTAACTGAAATTACAGATTTTGAATTATTTTTAGATTCTTTCCATAACAACATCCCTTTTCCGTATTTTTATGAATTAATAAAATATTTATCATTTGAAAATAAATGCAATAAATATAATATTGACAAAATATACAGACCAAGATCATATTTCAAGTAAATTATTAATAGATTTCATTATGATATTAACAGGCTTACAAAAAATTTTCTGTTACTTCACTACTTTGAATATTCAAATACAGAACAATAATCATAAATGATTATTTTAATAGGAAATAAAATTTAGGATGTACTAGAATTGTTTATTATCAATTAAAAAAAAAGTTGCAATAAAAAAATGGAATCAGTGTTATTTATCTGAAAGCATTTAAGTATTATTAAATAACAAAAACTAAACAAAAGCATTTTTGAAAATTTAAAGTTAATTTACTCAAGTGTTATAATTGGCAGAATAGTAATAGATGAAAGTACTTATATGAAAAACTATTTAATTTCTAATATATGTTCATCAAAAAATTTAAGAATCATAACAATGCAATAACATTTGAAACTCTTATCAAACTCTTGATAAGGTATTTAATATCATCTATTAAAACTCAGAGCCTAGCCTACAGATGAGTCAACTGCACAACAATAAATATAAAAAAACTGTACATTAAAGTAACTAACTTCATATAACTTTTCTTCTCTTCCCTGTTTTGACATTAGAAAGTTTCGACTAGTTTCTTGTGTTAATACTACTACTGGATTTTCAATCTAAAAAATTGTAAAAGATAAAATAACATTAATTAAAGGAATTTCTATTAAAAAAATTCACAACTTTAAGCAGCTAAATTCATTAGAAAATAGCCACTGTCTTGATAGAACAAACCTACTTTTAGAACATTGAAGACAATTACCTGTATATCCATAGCGTTTATGATGCTATTAAGTTCATCTTTTAGATTAGAAATTACTTGACCTAAAATTGAAGAAAGAATATTCATTTGCATATTCAAAACAAATTAAAATATTCTAAAATTGTATGCAAGCATTTATTTCTCCTTTCAAAACATAATTATAAAATTGGATTCACCTCTGAAAAATAGTAATTTTTATACACAAATATTAAATAAAATTTGGGAAAGTAATAAAATGAAAAACTTGAACATGATTAAAGATTAAGAAATTTAAATTAGGCAAATTCTCAATATTTTCACTTTAGAATAAAAATAAATTTTGCAAACAAAAAATTATTATATCCAAAATTTAAAGGAAGTTTAAAGAAATTTGAAGAAGATAACGATGCTGGAGGATTATAAAGAGTCCACAACACAAGTCTGATTTTTCCAAACTTATAAAAAGCATTCATAATAAATTATGTATTCATAAATGACTTTTCGATTTCTGATGTTATTTCCTGATCTTTTATTCTATTACCATTCTCTATTTTACTCCCCCATCTAACATTAGTAACTAAGTCCTTCTAACAGCTATATATTATGAAAAATAAGAAATAAATTGAAAGAATAAAAATGAATGGTTGTTATAATTTTGAATGAAAAAATTCCTAAACAGTCAACACATATGCATGCATGCATTCATTCTTACTTTTATTTTTTTTTCTCCCCAAAAGTAAAAATTTCTGAGCTCAATTCTTATGAAATAAATATTAAAAAAATCATAAAATTCCTCTTGTGTAATCTTAAATTTTTTTTCAGCAACTATAACACATTTGGAAGTAAATTTTTCACATTTGGAGAAACAACATAATATGAAGGGATGTTGTGCGATTCCTTCATACAATTATAAAAGATGTAGATAACGAAAAGTTCAAATGTGAAAATCTCAATGACATCAATTGCAAAAAACATCAGTTGAAGAGAGTTATATCAATTGCAATGACATAAAATATTATATAAATAGGAATTATTGAGACTTTTCAATGGGAAGAAATTGAAAATTTGGTATTTTTTTTTTTTTATAAAATGTAATGTTTCAACTCTTTTATAGGAGTCTCAAACTTGAAAGGGAATCATTTAGTTTAAGCAATGCACACTTTAAAAATATTCTGGATTCAACAATAAGAATTTTTAATGCTTACTTAGAATACAAATTGCCCACATTTATTATCTTCATAAAACAGAAATGAAAAAATACAGATACAAAATAATAATGATAAAAAACAAATAATCCAACAAACTTACAAAGAAAAAGCATTATGTTAGAAAACTTTAAGTAATATTATAACATTAACATCAGACTAAATTGGATATTACATGCACATATGTAATAATCTGCAAATAATCAAAGAATATATGATTTAATTCTGCCAGTCTTAAATTTATAAAAATCGATGAGGGGAATAAAAGAAAAGTAAAATGAAATTGATACCTTCCTCTGACTTCAATTTGTAATTACTTGAACCATCCACAGTGATTTCCCTCTCAATTATAATTCTTTCACCATACAACTCAGGCTTATAAGCAAAATTACCACAATTTTTTAATGTTACAGATAGGAAAGCTTTCCTAAAATAAATTATAAGCAATTTTAAAATGTTAATTTTAAAATATAATAAAATAAATGAACATTCTGAAAAAATATGTATGTATTACATAGCACAATTAAAATTTATTTCTTTTAAATAAGAAATAAACTAATTTGAAAATGGTCAAACAAAAAAGAATAAATAACTAAGCTTTCTTTGAATTTGTTATACTAATTCATTCAATTGATTTATTTCATTTAAAATCAATCATATTAATATAATTTCAACACATCTAAATTAATTATGAGTTAACTTCATAATACAGACATTTAATAGTATTTAACATAATTATTTATATTATATAATTTTCTAAAATATGATTTGAATATATTATTACTAAAAATATATGCAATGAATATCTTTGACTTAATTATTTCTCATGAATCTTATGATTAAATACATACTGTCATCAGTTCAATGGTTTGAAACAGGGACTATCAACTTTGAAACAAATGTACTGCTTCAGAAACACATTTTAAACTATAAATCTAGGTCAAACATTGAAAGCTCAACTCCTAACTACAGATAGATATTGCATTGCTTCAGAATATATAGGTAGTAGTAGGTCACTGTAGGTCAAAATCAAAATAAATCCTCAAGGACAAAAAAATATAACTTTTGTATACATTTGCTTAAAAACAATTAAGTAATCAATCTATATGAAATTTGTGAAGTTGAATAATTAATCACAATGTTATTGAAGCCAATTTTCTAATTGTCAAGAACACAATTCTTTCCAATTTTTAGTCTTTATTCATTAAATAAGAAAAAATATGTGTATAGCGAATTGTAAAAGATGTCAATTTTAATGAACTTCAGTGTTTAAATAATGTAAAAATTATTTCACCTTTTGCTTCCAAATCAATTATAGAAATATGATTTTAAACTCAGAAAGTTTAAGTTCTACTTTTTAGTTTGAAGAATTGTAAATAAAAATGTACACAAATTTTAGTCCTCACAAATAAGTGAATTACTTTAAATCTACTTCTCAATGCTTTACTTTGTATGATATACATTTTAATTAAATTAATATTAAAGTTTAACATCAATTAACATCAAAATAATAATTTTTAAAAGAAATATTATAAAAAAAGGGTAAAGTGTGTAAATGTTGTCTTTTTTTTTTTTTAATAACTTTTACACTTTAGCTTTAAATAATAATAACACTTTTTAAAATATGATCTAAAACTTAATATACTGCTTTTTAGCAGGCATCGATATTATAAAGACTATATTGAAAATCAATTATACTTATGATAATTATTGTACAATAGATATAATGCAAAATTAAGTAATAAATTTATATAATTCATTTGTTACTTATAAAAATAAAAACCAAAAATAGAAATTCACGCATTAGATTTTTTGATAAAAAGCAATATTTCTACATCAAAATATCTATCTCATTTTCTAGATTTAGCAGCTAACAACTTATTTTTTTTATTCCAGACATTTATAATGAAATTAAAATATTTCCTTTTGAAAATTTCATCAAAAAAACATGTAATTTTATTTAATAATGATTCAATTCAGGCAAAAAAAAAAAAAAAAAAAAAAAAAAATTCAATTATCAAATAATTCCCATTACTACATTGAATTTACAAAAGCTTATTTTGAAGAAAAATATAATCAATAGTTTCTTAATTCTATTCAATTTTATAGACTTGATTGCAGTTTTAATACTTTTATTTTCAAAGCTTGAATAAATAAAAGATTTTTTGTACTAAATTCATAAATAGCATTTGATTAGATTAAATAAAAAAAAGAAAATCTGTAAAAATTAGATGGTTAAATTTACCTAAATTATAAATCAAAGTTTAATTTTAAATTTGTTATTTTATAAATAAAAGTTTAAAAATATGTTAGAATTTTCATCATTATAAAATTGAAAGATTTTATTTGTCCTTTAGTCTTTATGTAATTAGTTTAATACATGTTTAACAATGATCAGAATCAAAAACTTTAATAAATTTAAATATGTAATACATATTTAAATTTATTAAATTATTTGAAAACATTGTTATTCCAAAAAGTCATGCATTTTTTTTTTTTTTTTTTTTTTTTTTTTTTTTTTTTTTT
>JAPDSC010109949.1:447307-459246 GCA_026290005.1 Latrodectus geometricus | reverse complement strand
TTTTTTTTTTTTTTGCCAAATTTTAACATAATATTTGGAAATGCTGTATAGTAATATCCAGTTATTTCCTTATCCTGAATGTATGTAGAGTTGTAAATAATAAATGAAGTCTTGTATATTTTATTCCTTTTACATTTCTGAAAAATTAAATTTGCTCCAAATGAAAAACTTTTTTTTAATAAAGATGTACCAAAAAGGTTAATATAAAAAAGCTAGCAGTATAAATTTTATAATTAAAAATATAAGAAATTTATTTTTCAAAAATCAAATAAGATTTTTTTTAAAAGTTATTTTCTTGATTCTAACAGATAAAAAAAACAAAATCCCCTTATAATAAAAAAATTAATGAAATTTACATACAAAAAATGTTATAAAATGATTTCTTTTATATAACATAAATATTAACAAAAACTTTGATCAATATGCAAAAATGAAAAGACTGAAACTATATAAATCAGATTTCATTGAAATATTTGGAGTACATTTACAAAAACTAAAAACAAAAATTAAAATATTCAAGACAGTTTTAATTTAAACATGTGCAAGAAGACAGCATATAATGGAATTCAACATATAATGGAATTATAAGTTATGTTAATAAAAATTTAGCAAGGAATAAAAGTGTGAAAATATCTTAAAATTTCCATCTGAGGCAAAAAAAAAAAAAGAAAAGAAATATGTGTGATTAATAAATTGAAATAGATGGATGACTCATTATATAATGCCAATATATTATATTAATAAGAAATTAATCAAAATAAATGAAATGTAGATAAAAAAAATATATTAACAAATAAATTGTCCATTAAAGACATTATCTGATATCAGATTTCTAATTATCCAATAATGCATTAAATATAAACATATTTAATCAATAAAAGTTGAAATGTAATAATTTGACCAGATAAACCAAAATTAAAAGGATTATGAATAAATTAACACATTTAATTTTGATTTATTTGGCCTAAAAGGAAAGAAAAGTTTTTTTAAATATTTAACTTTAAAATAGAAACCAGAGTTGTAGAAAAAAATTATTGTTAATTATTGAAATAGTTGTGATTTTTTTCAGCTGATAAAAATCAGGACTCTCAAAATGATGTATACCAAAAGAAATTTAACTCAATAGGGCTCACAATATAGTGTTTTTATTTCAGCTGTTAATTATTAAAACTATAAGAAAGATTGTCCAATTATTCTTAATTTTTCTTAATACTTTTAAAACACATTTAACTAGAGAGTGAAATTGATGATCATTTAAATAATATTTGAACAATTCTTCTATAGAAAAAATTATTAAAACAATTACAAAAGCAATAATTCTTCTAATAAACTCACTTTTTTAAATATTAAATTATAATAAATATTCATGACAAAATTAAATAATGGAAGACAAATATAAATGTTTTTCATATAATTGCATTTCCTAAATAGTACAATAACAATTATATTCAGCATGGAATAGTTATCAGAAAAAAGAATTATCAAAACAGAATTGATTAAAAAAGAAAAACGAAATATAAGCTTAGATAACAATGTTAATAAAATAGAAGTAGTAATCAATATAACAGTTGGTAAACTTTTACACATAAAATTTAAATGAACGCAATTTAAAGATTATAATTCTAAAGTGAGAAATATGAAATTTATAGCAAGATTTGAAAACTTAAAATGACTTACTGCTTCCCAGTTTTAATGAAACCTTTAATATTGGGATACCTCCCAGTTGCACTAGATTTTCCACCTAGTGCTAATATAATACCAGTTAAAATTGCACTTTTTCCACCTAAAAATATGAAAATGGATTTATAAATAATTTTAGGAGTAGATCAGCCTATTTGACTTGTTTATTAATAAAATTATACTGATTATTCCTGTATATTGATAAATAATTTCTTGTTAATGACAAAGTTACAAGATAAAATTCTGAATAAGAATTTATATTTATTTAGCAAACATATTTGCAAATTAAAGTTTAAAATTTTAATTTATACAGTAACTTAATATATTACCAGCATACTGTTTTTCATTATTATGAAAAATTTTTAACAGGTAAGTTATTTTAGTTTTCCTAACAAACCTAGTTTCCTGTATGAATGGTAAACTCAAAGACTTATTCTCAGCATACATTATCAAGTCACTGATGATATTATTTTAACCGTTAAATGGGATTCAATATGGAATATCTCAGATTTAAAACTTTCAACTATGTATTGCAAATCTAATTTATCATGATCAATTTGATTCTGAAATATAACTTACATTCAATTATGCTTAAATGATATTCGCATCACTGTTGAATTCTTCTTTCCATTATTCCCCTCATCATGTTTTATTCTCAATATAATGCATACTTCTGGATATAAATGATTGTGTGTGTTTTTAATGTTCTGGATGTGCATCATTTTACTTTTTAAAATTTCAAGTAGACAGATTTAAAAAAAAACTTATAAATCTTTCAATATTAAAGATTAGTAGAAAACATGATTTTTAATAAAATTAAAAAATAAAATAAAACACAATCAAAATAAAATAGATATGAGTAAATTATTCACCACAACAAACTTTAGTTTTATTAGAAACTCATCAATACTATTATTCTATGAACAAGCAATACTTTCATAGAATAATAGTATTGATAGTAGCAATACTTGCGGTTAATTCATAATAAAATCACTTCATATCACTGACAATATTTAACAAATATTTTAATTTTCAATAAAATTAAAAATGAATTTCACAATATAATATTAAAAATATATTCCCACAGGGTATTTCTTAATATTAAATTCAATGATTTTTACATGTCTTTACCAAATGTAGTATTACTCTAACAATTATTTTTTAATCAAAGGTTAAGGTTTGAGATTTTCTTTTATTTTGCTCATATAAAAATACACGACAGAAATCATATTTTAAAATATTTGTTGGTTACATTATTTTCCATGGAAAGTTATTATAAATTAATTATTATAAGATCTTGAAAAATAAAAAATAACAAAACTTTAGTACTTTAACTTAATAGGCCTTTATATGCTTTACACAAATTTGCCCTTCAGTGAAAATTTTAAGTAAATCTTACTCATCATAATCAATAGATTCTTTATGCAAAATTATTTTACAGAAAATTCAAGAATAAAGTTATGTTTAACTAGTTATTACAAAAATATTCCAGGAAAGACTGCATAGAAAGACATTTGTGCTTTAAATATTCATTTATCATATTTTTTACCATTTACTAACTCAACATTTCAAATAATTTTTCAATTAATGAATTATGAAAAATTTCAGATCATTCATAAAAAAATTTAAATATATTTTAATGTTTAAGATTTCACAAATTATATTCAGAAATTTCAATTAATTATAAACTTACAATATAAATATTCTTTTTTAAATACATTATATGAGTGTGTCAATTAAGATCTATACACTGAGACAGAAAAATTATAATATTTATAGATCAGAGAAAATATGGTCTCAATCCCATCTCTTTTACTGTTTACATAAAACTTTTTATTAAGTAATATCTCAAGGAGCAGCCCGGTTTAGACTATGATTGTAACTTTCTCGCTTTGAAAAATTTCTTTTCCATTACAAAACTATTTTATCCCATATGTCAACTACTGTAAATGTGTTTGTAATTACATCCGAAAATGAAAAGCAAATTTACAATTTTCACCCTCCGAGAAGACAGAAACTTCTGAATCACCAAAAGGATAAAACATTTTTACCATTTACACATTTGTGTTTATGTTAACAAACACAAAGTGGTAAAATAAAATTTCTCATTTAGTTTTTCATTTTTAAAACAAAAATTTTTTCTGGTTATATCACAAGAAAAAATACCACAGTTATATGATTATCATCAAAATGATCAACTTCCACACACAGTATTTTAAAAGTCAGCTATACCATGATTTGAATCACTGCAGCCCAACTTTACATAATATGAAATTTAACTTGCCAAGTTCAGCAACAAAAACAAAGAATTTTTATGTAGAACATTCTTGGTACTTGGAATGATGGAAGTATTTTACAGTGATGCATATTTTATTTAAAAGAAAAGCATCAAAATTTTTCTGAGATAATGAATATTATTGCTTTCTTTTTGTGATTAAAATTATTGTTACTTTAGAAATCAGACTCTACTAAACTATTGTTTAAAATTATTGCAAAAATAGAGAAATCTTTTGGGGGAAAAAATGGAAGATGATTAACATTTTTTAAACAATTGTTTTTTTTTTCTGCAAATGAAACTTTTTTTCCTTGGATATAAAAAAATAAAAAAGCTTTTAATTTCCAATCAGTAATGCAAAAAGCAAATGAAAACAGGAGGATTTTTAATTTCTTGCAAACACGAGGAAAGAGCTAGTACCAATAAAACTTTAAAATTTTTTTGCATACAATAACATATTTTGGGAAAAGTTCACAAATGATACTAAAAATAGAGAGAGAGAGAAACAAGCTATGTATGTTTTTCTTTAAATTCAATCTAAAAGTGACCATGTAACTGATAATAAAGAAAATAAAATGATGTAAAGGAGACATTTTAATATAAATTCTTGATCCAGTTATACAACTTTTTAATATATAACAGGATTATTATTGAATCATGTTAATTGTATACTAATAGTACATTATTTTACTTTTATATAAATTAAATCAAATAAATTTATAAATAAAATGTTTTAAAATAAAAAATAGCATTAATTTTAAAATTAAAACATTTTTTTAAAATATATTATACTTAAAATACTGAAAGAATTACCTCTTTCATTAACTACCAAGCTAGATTGTAAGACAAACATTATGATCCCTATTTTATAGTCGACTATAAATGCAATTATATTGAAAAAAATAGTTGAAACTAAGTTTAAATTTAATTTAAAACTATGTTTGATACAAGCATTCACAATCAGCAAGACGAAAAATAAACTAAATTAGATTTAAAAAACATTATGAAAGAAAATAAAATGATATGTCAGTCACATAAAGGGTTTTCGTCCCGCCCCCCATTAAAAACAAATTTCCATATTTTTTTTTTTTTAAATTTTGAGTTGAAGGTTATGTGGATTAATTTAATGCTGAACAACAGTAAATTTCCTCTAGTGTAAAATTTTGACATGTAAGCACAAGTTCACATATAATTAATGGATATTTTTACACATAATTGGCATAATAATAAAACTAAGGATTTCTAAGTTAAGAATTCTCAGAAGGAGAGGTAAAAAGACTGTAATAGTAAATATAAAAAGATGTATTCCAGCTTAAAGGCATTCCAGTTGGTATCCTAATTTGGTAATTATGATCAGTGTTGGGATTATGATTATAATTACCAAATTAGGATTTTAAATTTGACTTGAAACAAAATTCAAAATAATTCTAGAAAAATATTTTGTCAGAGAATTTATAGTTCTGTCAACATATATAAATTCAGGTATGGCCTTTTGTATGCACAAAAGTATAAAACTAAAATATGGTCAGCAGTGCTTAATCAAATTTAGGATTAATCAAAAAAAATAAGTAACTAAATAAAATAAGCATAAAATTATTATAGTCAATAAAAAAAGAATACCACCAGATAATACATAAAAATATAATAACTATACATAATCAAATGGTTTTGGTTTAATGAAGATGACGTAGCAATGCTACTATTAATGCTACACTATCAGGTATTAAAAACAAAACAACAACACATATTAAATGGTAAGAGCAATAGTACATGCTACATGCAAAATAATAAAATTCCTTAGCTATATTTCCAAAATTAAAAATAATTAATTAAAATGTATTAAGAAATATGAATTTTAGCTTTTTTATTTGATTTTCTTCAAATAACATATTTTTTTTATGATGCACTTAATATATTCTAGTCCTGTCAATTTTCTCAGTAAAGTAAAGAATTAAAGGTCTAAAGAAAGAATTATTTTCTTACATAGAATCCCCTCCAATTATTAAAAATGTTTAATTATTTTTCCCTCAAATATATCAAATAAGAAAATAAGCAGACAACAATAAAATAACTATTAGCTAAGACTTTAAAGTAAAAATAAATTATATTTACATTTCTTACATTGGATACATTTAAAAATAAGTTTAATATTTCTTAAATTGCAGGTATGTTACATGAAAGAAGCTTGTATTCTTTTGAACTAAAGGGTAATAATCGGTTTGTTAAGGATGAATGTCTTTATGAAGAATAAACGAAACTTTGAATAACTTCTTATTTTATTTGTTAACAAGAAAATAACTTGGTCTAAAAATTTAAATAATACTTGTAAATTTTAAGCTATTAAATTCAATTAAAATAGAAATATTGGACAGTTGTATCAAGAAACAATAATTAGTTAAACAAAAAACTTGAATTAATTGAAGCATCTAAATAAATAGAAATTTTAAATTCCAAAGAAAATTTCCAAATTCATCATTTATTTGGGAGGCTGAAATTGTCTGATTGGGACAGGCATTATTCTCACAATCTTAAAAGCCAGTGAGTTTTATACCCATCTGTCTAAACAACTATTGTATTCAGAGCAGCTAGTGCATGTAAAATAGATTTTGGTCACAATATCCTTCAAATTAAATGATACCTGTGGGATGGTAGGAAATGTCTTTTGCTTAATCCCTAAATTTTAGGGTTCATCACTTTTAGAATTACAATTGCACACCTTTGAGCCTCACTACACAAAATGCCATTAACTGTGTCCATGCCATAAGCCAGGCAGAATTTAATTATGTAAGTCAGCATTTAAAATAAATAAATATATCAATAATTTCTTAAAAGATATATGTTGATATAAACGCTTCAGTTTCAAAATATTTCTAAAATTAACTTTGAATTTTAAATTGATGAAAATGCATTGAATTACTTAAAAATGTCCTATATTTTGGCCAAATTTGGAGGGGGGGGGGTCCAATAGTACATAGCTAAATTAATCTTGGATAGATAGCAGCTTAATTTCTGTTTACGCATTGCAATAAGCTTGTACCAGCCACAATATGATAAACTTGTCGCAGATATACAGTGCCAAATTTCAACTAAATGAAGTGAAACGGATTTAAAGTTTTTGATATATGAATACTTTGATTATTTTCATCAGTAAATTTTTATTTTGTAAATATTAAGTTTTTTTTTTGAAAAATTACATAATTTACCATTTTTTCTTGTTACCGAAAATAAATATGTACGTTAATTTAGCTCTGCCACTGGTAGGCTGCCTTCGATTTTTTAAATGTGGAGTAGACCCCGGATCCAAAAAGTTTGGCCACCCCTGATATATATGATGTAACAATTTTTAATAAATTAATATAAACAAAATAGTGAAAAAAATTCTATGCATTTGGTGAAACAAAAATATATTAAAATATAGATGTAACATAAAAATAAAAATCAATTGTTAATGAATGATTAGATACTTACTTCCATTTTGACCAATTATAAAGTTGACATGAGAGTCAAAATCAAATTTTAGATGATCATGGCACATAAAATTTCTAAAGCATACTGAATCAATTATACCCAGCTAAAAGAAAAGTAAATGCAATTATGACTTTTATAGTTTAGTTTGATTGTTAATAAGCTGATTGTACTTACAAGATCAATATAAACATAAAATGCAGTTATAAATATAAAATTTTAAATAAAACAAAATTTCAATTTTATTACTATAAAAAAATTCAAAGATATTTCCGATATATTTTAAAATATTTTCAAACATTATGTTTAGTAGGAAATTAAACAAAATAAACAGTATAATAAGCATAATAATGTAATTTCAAAATAATTTATACTTGGAACATATATTGAATTAATAATTATACAAATTTAAAAGATTTACATAATTACCTCATGGCTCTCATCAAATGACTTTTGTTTCTTGTTTTTACATTGAGTACTTTCAGTTGGTCGTTTCATTATTCAATATCCTACAAAAATAATCTAAATATGATAAATTAAAATTAGAATATATCTATAGTAATCACTTTCATACACAAAACAATGAAAATAAACTGTGCAAAATTAGAAGGATATGGAATAAACATTTGAAAATGATACAGAGAAAAATATAGAATTTACAAAATTCCCATAACCTAAAAACCATCATTTTAAATTTTAGTAATTTTAATTACTTAATATCATTCATCTATCATAATTTCAGGGCATTAATTGGAACATTCTTGTGTTCCTTTTCAGCAGTTTGATAACTTGAATTTCTATTTTTTGAGTAACTTGATATATAGTCTGAAAATTAAATATATGCATTTGGTTGACTTGCTTATTTCTCAAGGGTTACTTTTTGCAAATGAAGGACATATTAATTTAACTGGTACCTACAGCTAAAATTGGATTCTGAACCAGTACAAAAAAGGATGTCTTAAGCAGAAATTAAACCCACAAGTTGTTGAACTGAAAAACCCCACATCATTTATTCCTGCCAACACAATAGATACACTTTAATAATTTTCAGCAAATCAATTTATATTTTTTTACAAATAAAACATGATATTCAATCAATCATCAATTAAAGAGAAAAAGAACAGAATTACTAATCATATATTATTTGTGTAGAAAATAAAAACTCATATTTAGTGAAAATACTCAGTTTAAGATAAAAAAATTTTATAAAATTTCATATCTGTTTTATTACATATCACATTAATTGTACATGATGTTTACAATCATTATATCATAACAAGAACTTGCCTGCTATGCAAAATCAAGCAGAATGTTTTAGCAATCTATTCCCCACCATTTTCTATAGCAAAAGACAATGAAAATGACTGTAAAAATGAGGGGAATTATATTATTTGAGAAAATTATGAAAGAAAACTTAAGTTTCATACCAAATATATTTTTAAATATCTTAAAAAAAAAAAAATTAGAAAAAGAGGGAGAAAAAAACTATGACTTATTATATGTAATTATAATACACATCTTATTATACATATAATGTATAATTATATATTCAGTTATTTTGATTAACAAGGTATTTATAAGAATTTTTTTTTCTACAGATAAATACATATTATAAAATAAGCAAACATTTGCGAATATTGAGTCAGTTGAACTATTAAATTCAATTGACATCTTAAACTACCATACAGATTATACCATAGTATTAATTAAGCTAACTTTTTAAAACCAATAAAGTGCTCTTATATAATTAAATTCCACTTTAGATAAGTTAAACAACAGAAATATCACTTTGATTTATCAAAAACCATTATATTTAGGGATATCCATGAAAATAATTTAAAATACAGAATATAGTAATTTCTCTCCCTTTCATAAAAAGTATTTATCAAAATAGTTGCCGCTCAAACTGTCTAGTGGTTAGCGTACCTGACTACAGATGGGTGGGACCTGGATTCGAATCCTGGCTCGAGAATGGATGTACTTTCTCTCTCTCTCTTTCTTGTCTTTGTCCTTTCTTTGTGTGTGAATTGTTGCCTACCCTATAAACGTGTACCTATGGCATGTGTGTACTGAGGAAGTCTGACTCCACACCAAATATGGTTCAGTTGGAAAAGTGGAGCAGCGCACCCCATATTGCCAGCCTGGCTGGCACACAACAACAACACCGAAATAGTTAAATGATTTGACTTCATCATTTATGTATTACATTAAATTTAAAATATTGATGTGAGTTATAAATATCACAAATTTATATATTTGGAAGTGTTTTAGCAAAAAATGATAATCACTGTACAGGCAGTGGTACCTATATCAAATCTCAGGAGCACATAATAAAAATTAAGAAGTGGAATCCCAATTTCTGTTCTGTTTTTTGTAGCAAGCTCATTGCCATCAATGAGGGATTATAAATGTTCAAGATGATCACCCATAACTATGATATTTGGATCTTGACAGATAGTAGAAGCTCAATATAACACTTGGCTAACTAGCATAGAGTGAGAGATAGTGTAGAAGTTAATATTCTTAAAGTACCTTTCTATATTCCATCATATTTATCTTTAGTGGATCCCCTCTCATGTTGACATTGAGGGTGATTAGATTGCTAACACCTTGGCCAAGGCGAGTGCTGGTGCTACCACTAAGTTCGCTGCCCCTCTCACCTACTTGAAAATTTCTTCAAAAGTTAAGAACCAATTTAAAACCATATGATTTGCCCATCCAATTCATCACTGGTATAGGAGCAGTTACCCAGGGAGTCCTCTAGTTCTTGTTTGCAGTAGACAGGATCAAATTCCACTTACTCGCTTTTTCAGAAGACACCTTAAAATCATAAAGCTCTTTGGAAGATCTAAGAAATATAAAGAATGCCCAAAGTGTTTTATGGAGGAGGCTTTTCCTGAACATATTCTTGCTTCTCTAGGCAAGACCTTACTAACAATCCACTTTTAATTTTAGACTTCTTCAAGGTCCACAGTTTCAAGGACTTGATTTAGTTCCACTAATCTCAGGGATGTGTAACAACAACAAATTTAAGATTAACTCAACTTCAATACCTCAAAAAATTCACTTACTATTAACAATACACTACAAACATACCTATATAAATGTAGACACACACACACTATATATATATATATATATATATATAAAACAACGAATATGTGTAATGATCAAAGCATTTTTGTAATCCTGATAAACAGATACTTTATTTTTTTAAGGAACCCATTTCTAATATTCTTTTTCAGTTCTAAAGAAAAAATGAATAAATTATACATTCTGAATGAACTTTAAGTTTTTATCTATATTATAAAGGTACCATTTCAAAATGGAATACAAACTACAGTATAATTTAATAATATTGAAGAAAACTACATAAAAAATCTACTAGTTTCGATTAACCTTTTCGTCCCGGTGGTACAACTGTTGTACCACGAAAAAGAGTGTCTCTCAGGACGGCTATGGTACAACAATTGTACCATGGATTTTTTCCCCCTTTCAAGCGCGCAAATTTCTCTAGCTCAAATTTCTTGAGGGAGATTTTATTGCTGCTCTTTTGTGCCTGAAAGTCGTAAAAACTGGGGACTTATCCGAGCGGAGAATTTTGGCGAAAAATGGATTTATTGGCTCTTTTTTAAAAAGAAAAGCATATTCAACTTCATTTTTGCTAATATTTTCGCTGTAAATAATTGCTTTTTTTGTCAGTTGAAAAAAATATTTTCGATGGCTTCACCTCGTAAGGGTTTGACTGATGAAGAAATTAAAAAGTTATTGGATGAATTGGAAGAAGAAAACTTTGCAGATTGTGATTCGAATTGTTGTGATGAATCTGAGTTCAAGGATAGTAGTTTTCGTGATGATGATAATAATAATGCAGAATTTTCGGTATCATTTGATCTTAATTGGCGTAACGCTAAAACAGAAGAAAAACCTATCATTTTAAAATTTATGGGAGACTTAATAAAAAATGCTACTCAAGTGCAAAAATTAAAAAATAAAGAACAAAAGAGGCATAGACTCTTTTTAAGGGTAAAAATACCTATAAATTATAAAAATAGATTTTATATACATTTAATCATAAAAAATGATGATATATGTGTGTATATAAAGAATTACTTATTATTACATTATACATTTTTACGTATGTATAGAATATTTTTATTGTTAATTATTATAAAAAGGAATTTAACTTTAATTTGTTGATGGTGATATAAATTATGTAGTTTCATATTTATGAGAACATGTTTGAGATTCTCACTTGTATACACCACAACAAAATGCTTTAACTCTGAAGTATGAGTTGAAGCATTTTGCAATTTTTAACTATGAATAAATTAGTTGAGTGGCTCCTGTGTTGATTAACTCTTTCCAAATTTCGTAATAACCTGAAAAAGAACATTAGTGTCCTTACATTTTTAACAATCTTTATTCCTATCAACATGTCTATTATTGGTATGATCCTGATATAAAATGCTGCTTTTTATATTGATATTTTATTGATTAAAGTATGGAACTGTTAATG
>JAPDSC010109949.1:431608-442307 GCA_026290005.1 Latrodectus geometricus | reverse complement strand
CGAAATATTAATTGGAAGCGAAATATTAAGAAGACAAATTGGAAAAGCTATAGAATTATATGAATAAAAATCTTTGTAATCTTTGATCCCAGTGGAGAGAAAGGAAATTAACGTTTTATACTTTAGCAGGGATAAAAAAGATTCTCTGGATAAATGCCAGTCTACCCTGACAGTTTTTCTTGTTTTAAATCTACCTCTGATAGAGTCAGTCGCTTTAAGTTTATTGAATAACTCCATTCCCTTGGTGTAAAGGACAAATACTGGTACTTGTTCTAAAATTTTATGAAGCAAAGATTCATTAGAATATATAAAGAGATTGTCGATTTGAAGTATGGCTAGTTTTTTCGTTAGTTGTTTACCTATTCTTTTTAAAAGACATCTAGTGTCTTTCGAGTTTCGACCTAGGAAGAACAGTAGCTCATATGGATCGCAAATTACCCTCCAGAGAAACAAGTAATCTTATTGAATGAAACCAAGCAACTGTGATGCAAATCTGAAATAGTTGTATGCAGAAAGGAATGGCAGATCAAGTGGACCAATCAAATCCACCATGTTGCAACACTACATGTGATCATATGCATATTGCCCACAAGGCAGTGATGGATCACTTATCCATATCATGAACCATAGCGGAAGATTCAATCTGATAAGCCTGTTCGCTCAGTGTCTGCTCGTACCGTTTGTAGCTGAGTGAAGTGTCCGAAATTTTTCATTGATTTGTTTCCTCTTAAATTTAAACCATATTCTTTACGGCCACTGATAATATGATGAACAACGAACATGGTTAGCCAATGTTAAATAATAGAGGTATTGGAAGTCATGGTTTTCCCAGACCTTCAAAGAGCTTAATATCAGCCATTTTCCAACAAAATAAGGCGTTACGGCAGATGGATGCAGTGTTGAAAAGTTTCTTCACTTATAAGATTGAACTGCTTTCTTAATCTATTACTTTTCCCAATTTATTAACAACCGAAAACGTGTGGTCAATATTTGAACAACAATTGGGCTGTGATACTCCAATTGCTGCTATATTGAATCCCCTTTTATTGTATATTGAAGCCGCATGGACTAATGTACATCTTAAGCCTCTTTAATTTCATATAAAAATTTTTCTTCCGGCATTAACAGCATTAATCTCTTTCTGAAAAAGATGAGAAACTTGCTCTTGCTTCTACTCCTCCACTGTTCTTGCTCCAGTGTCAAGGCATTACAAAAATATCTTGGAGGATATTAGAAAACTTTTCTTTTTTATATTTTGATATATTTTTCTTATTCAAGTACTTTTGAAGAGAACAAGCAAAAAGATATAATACACATTGCATAGATTCATCAGAAAAGTCATTAAAATATTGAAAATTACAAATGCACTACTTTATCAGACGAAAGTGAATTTTCAGTTCCATTTATATGTACAAACACAGGGAAAATTCTTCGAAACGATTAATCATATTAAAATATTTAACAAGTCAACAAGAACTGCTTAAACTGTTGACGCTCTTGTGATGAGATAGGACATGTAAATAGACATTTTTTGAGAATCTTGTTAAGACTAGAAACTTTGGCAAATGAGTGGTTCTTGAGTACATATACCAGTTATTTTTAATGCATCGTTAACGTTCATTTTCTGCGTTCACTTCAATGGTCTTAGGCATTTAAAACAAGAAAATAGTAAATCAAAAATACTTTGAAATTTCATATAGTTCATGGAGAGGAGTTCATATTTTATTGAATTTTCGTTGTTCTTATTTTAGGAGCATTTGAATTATATTCTCTACTCATTTTTCCGAGGTATTCTCTTAAATTTAAATAAGTGTGAGAAATCTAATTATAACAGGAAAAATAAAAATTAGTTTTAATAAGAACTCATTCTCTGGAATCTGAATTATTATAATCTATAGAATCTAGCAATAATTTTTTTTTTTATTTTATCGCAGTTTTTGGGTTAAAGTTTAAACTTTTCTTCTTCATTTCATTATTTTTAGTCGTTTATTACATAAATTAAGTGAATTTTTTTGTGCATCTGTTAAAAACAATTTTACAAAAAATTGTTATTACTAAAATTTATGTAAATTCGTAAGATCCGAAGAATTTTAATTAACATGAATAGTAACGTTTAGTGAATAATGTAAAAGAAATATTAATTCTTGTAGCATTGAGGTTATGAGAAAAATAATAAAGTTATGTGTGTATAATAATAGCATTCTTTGAGAAATAAATTTTTGTTTAATTGAATTATGAATCAATATCGCTTAAGAAATCCTTTGAATCACAAATGAATTAAAATTTTGCTTAGCAAAACGTAATTAACTTGTATCAAATGTCTCTTCCCCCAAAAAGAAGAGAACATTTGATGTAAATATTATAAGAAGGAAACTCAAATTAAAAACTATTTAATTCTTGATTTGAGATAAAATACATGTGAAATGTCTCGGAGGAATAATGCAGAATAATTATTTTAATAATATTTAAATTAGACCAATTTTATTTTTCGATACTGTACATTATATTTAGTATTTATAAGTATCCAAAATTAATTGTATTTTCTATTCTAAATAATTATTTTCATTTATCAAAATAATTTTCAAATAGTTAAACAATGAAAATAAAGACTTGAATACGAATCATATTTTTCCTAGATTAAAAAATATTAAAATTTTTATTGTTAGTACTATTTATTTGAAGTCAAAAATTATATTAAGAAAAGAAAGAAAAAGTTAATAAAAAATAATTATGAAAATCATTTTATTGAAGGTATTTTTCTCCAGGGGCAGTTAAAAGATATACACTCCCAACTAATGTTCTTCAGAGTATTTCGAAGCAAATAATTATTGTGTTTTTGTTAAATTGAAAATTGTTTTTTAAATAAAAGAAGAATATTACATGAAATATAAAAATTATACGAACATATAATTCAAATATCGAAAAATTCAAAGGGAGTAAATAATTATGCTTAAGAAAATATAGTGTTTTTTAATTTTCATAATAAAATGACTCTTGATCAAAGGGTTATTAAGTTATATGCATACACATGTTGAATAGGGATAAAAACTACAATTGAAGCACGCAAAACATGTGCAAAAATCGAGATATGTGCCATCGTGGAGTTTGTTGAAGTGACTACGAATGTCATCACTTTAAGGAGGGTCTTCTGCGTATGAAAAATATCATTTGTCGTAAAGACACAGCGCTTGATGTGTGTAAAAGTCATGTTAGAGATATTGGAAAAGTTCTAAGCAGATGTAGATCGTTTGATGGTTGCCTTGAAAGCGACTTGGCAGAAGTTGACATTATCACTTTTGTGCTCTTGTATCCTCAATAGCTCAATAGAAATAGATAAGAAAACTTGAAAAGCTCCATTGTACATAAATATCAATAGGAAGGAAAATGTATGTTAATTGATAAAGATTAAAAAAGAATTCTAGAGGGTAGAAAATAACACATGATTGCAGTAAGGAATTAGAAAAAGAATCCACAAGAAGGTTTAAAAGAATAATTTACATTCACAAGAAATTTATTCCTAAAACCCATTACAACTGCTTACTATTCACAAAAAAGTGTTGAAAATAGTCGAGAGTCATAGTAAAATCCCAAAATTTTAAGAATACAATAGCGAGAATAAGTATGTGTTAGATGAATTGAATTTTATAGCATTTCTAAAGTATTTCTCTCCGATAGCAAGCACACATGCACATATACACATACACACACGTACATATACATATGCATACGCACTGAAATCATACAGAGGCAACAAATTCGTAGACAATCGGATGGACGACGTCCAGGCAGTCGGATGATACGCCGTTCTCATGACACTATACGATGTGATTTGACAGTGACGTAGATAAAACTTTGTTATCTGACGTCATAAATATTTTTAACCAATTAGAATTTGCTTATATTCTGGTTCCATTTTCAATCGACTCTCAAATTTTGTTGATGAATAGTAACTAAAATATTATTATCTTATAATATTTTTGTAATATTTTACGAGATCTTAACTAGAGAAAAGGATGTGAAAAACTGGAAGGAAAAATGAGAGGAGGAAAATATGAGGAAAGCAAGTTTTGCTTAATACATTTTTTTAGCACCAGGTATAAAACCACTTATTTCAACTATTAAATATATTAAATTAAAATGGACTCTACAAAAAAATTTTTATTAATCCTTGTCAAACAATGTAGAGCATTTATTGCTAAAAAATATTAATCAATAAATGCTATATTTTAAACAAATGCATCACCAATTCTTAAAAATATAAGCATGAATAATGACCCATTTTCTTCAATTAATAGAACTTCTTATTTTAATAGTAAATAGAATGTATAATATTTGAATATATTAGAATACATATTATTTATAATATCAAATATTTGAAATTAAACAATTAAAACTGTTAATAATTTCAATGCAGAAGTAATGTGTACTTAAAGGAAATATTTAATTAAATAAAAGTTTAGTTTTATTTATATTTCAATATAAATTTTATATTAACTGTAACAGTTTTTGGAAAAGTTTTAGCAAGTATATATGTTTGCTGAAACGTTTCAAGAGACTGTTACAGAACGTCATATATATGTATGAAATTTCTTTGGTGATTTGTCTTTGTTTGCGTTTATCGACATAAAAACTGTCTTTAGGGTTCTAAAGGCATCCGTGATTAGCTAAATTAAATAAAATTAGTGAACAATTATAGAGCGCAAAAATTTAAGTTACAAATAATTAAGTTTTTAAAAAACTATAATTACCCCTATAAAGATTTATAATAAATTCTTCTTCTTCAGATGAAAATCTGCAATTTACTTCAATTTATAATTTGAAAAAAAATCAAATTTCCATAACGAGGTATAAAAATTAAAAATCTGTAACATATAAAAGCAAAAACTCTAATTAACACCGTCGTGCGGAGCATTGTTATATATTTCAAACCTGCTTGAAATCCAAAATCATCGTGCGTTCCACCCATCTTCTGACGTAACTAAGACATTTATAATGTTATTTTGTGGGATGAGTTTTATGCGCGACGTTTAGTACATTGTGCACGACACACAGCGCAATGATTGACGAATTTGCGGACTGCCATATATATCTAAAGATCATATATATTTGAAAACATTAACTCATAACTGAGCAAGTGAAAAATTTGAGACTGTTCCTAGCTTGAGAAGAGAACTCATGGTTTTCTGATAACCCAATCACCACTTTAAAAGATTACACTGTTTACTTTAATATTTATAAGTGACATTTTCATTGCAAAGGACAAAAATGGCATTGTTCTGTGTTGTTTATTCTTAACTTATTGCTTTCATTCACGATATTTATATTGTACTACAATGGTTTAGTAGATGCATATCCACAAAATATTTGCCTTCTACTTGATATAAATTTTATAAAGATATGATGTACCCATAAATTCTTCATCCAAGAACTTTTAAAATATTTGAAAATAGAATAACATAAGATTCTCTTAAGAACTATACAAACTGAAAATTATTTATTGATTACATGGAAATTGAAAATGGTTCTGCATGTTTAGAGTATTCCAGCGCCATATGAATCTAGCTTGCATATTTTTGAATTCGCATTTTTCAACTCCATATCCATATTTCCAGCCATCTCCGTATTTTTGCACCTTTTATAATCTCATCAACTATAAAATCATGTAATCAATGTTTAAGTTTATTCTCCTGTTAGAGCTAATGGCTGATTCAGTAAACTAATAATTTTGTTCGTTGTTTTTTTTTTTAACTTGAACCAAAATTTGATAATACAAATTACAATTTAAATAAAAAAATAAATTGGAATTACTCCAAATTCATGTGAACAAAATTCCCAAACATGAAAATCTATAAATTTACATGTTGTCATGTGTTAAATTCATAAATTAAAATATTAAAGAAAAAATTAAGAATTAATTTTAAATGCTGAAAATTTTAAGACATGTTTTTAGGAAATGTAAAGTATATTGATGTTTTGTTGAGTGTTATTATACATTTTCATATGAGCATTATTTGCATTTAAATCGAATAGAAGCTGAAGAACAAGATATTTGTGGTGGAAAATAGTTTTTAATTTTTTCATTTAACTTTGAAAACAAAGCTGTTTCCGATATGCTGACAAATTCACCTTGATAAAAATCAAAGCAAAAATGGAGAAGAATTTCGTCGTCAGGTTGCTGTCGAAGACCTTTATTGTCATCGTCTCTCACTTGGTATACAGTACGAGTTAAGATTTATGACTTCCACCTGGGATTCAAACCTAAACTATTCTTATATTCAGAAAATGAAAATGATTATGTTGTATCATAAAGAATCCTTGGTATTTAAATCAAATAAAAAAATGTTAGTTTGTTGGAAATGATGAATTTTCTTTAAAATTTGAACAGTCAGGGTTAAAATCTTGAGTGAAAGACAGCAATGTTAATTTATATTTTTTATCTACTTGGATGTGTCCAAGGTTTTTCTAATCCTATTTTTAAAATTGCCTCTTTAACTCCTAGAAACAGTTCTGTCTATAATGCTGCTTATGTTTCATAAGCTGCTTATTCGTTACAGTGTTTACCGTTTTGGATCCCCATCTTAAAGGATATGAATAAGAATTTCAACAAAAGACTATAGGTATTACTTTGAAAAACACTTTAACTGACTGTATTTATTAATATATTTAGATTTTCTTACTACTTCAGGTCAAGGCTCCAGTTGCTCGTCATGAAGCTCGATGATGCACACATTGCTAGTAAATTATGATTCTATAGTATATAAATGCAGCTAATAGATCACTTCTTGTTTCTTAATCTGAGTTCCAGTGGCTCAGTAGCTTCATGCCACTTCCCGTTAAAATTATCAAAGTAAAGCATCATTTGCTGTGGGTAGTAATTAAGTGGGGGACCACATTCTCCCTCACTGTGTTTTTGGAGCTCCGTGGGTTGGGGACGTGTTCACGTTAATCTGTGAGGCCCAAAGTCCTTCCACTTGTGTATTGTAGATATGGAGAAGAGGTTGCTGGTTAAGATGTGACCTCTTTACCTGATCGTGGATTAAATTTACAGAAAACAGTGATGGGCGAGTATTCCAAACCCGTTAACGAGTCCAAGGCACACCTGCATCTCCATGCATATATGTTTGTCAAACTAAATTGATGCCATATTGCAAGTACGGTGAAGCATACAATATACCTTTTTCTCCATTGATGCCAATATTAATCCCACTGAGGGAGGAATTTTTGATTATTCTTTTCAGAAATATGTGCCATGAGTCATTTGTACAAAAAGCTGCAAAGTGAACTTCTTATAATAGCTTTTCATCGTTGTGGTTCAATTATATGATCTTAAAAGAACTTAAATGATTCAAATATTAATTGTGAATTAATTTGAAATTTCTGACATTAATTATTATTCGTATTTTAAGATATTTGAGGAAGCACATTTTTGATTAAAAACGTATCCTTTAAGCAAAAAAGAAATCCTCAAAAGAAATGTTTTGATAATTTTAAAGCAAGTAAATATCAAATTATTTATTTTTCAATTCTGAATGTGCAAGAGTTTAATATTTATTTTCTTTAATTGCATTTAGATCTTTATATTAATAATTGCATATATGGTTATAGATATTTTAAGCTTTTATTAATCTCACTAGAAATATAAATAATATATTTTGTTCCTTATATATCAATTTTATTATTATTTTTTAACAAAATAAACTTTTTTTAACTCTCTAATGCATAATTTTCTATTATAGTCAAAAGATGTGGGAAACTTAAATTATTTTCACTGTTAAAAACACAATTGTATCATCATTTGAAGAAGAAGGAAAAAAAAGAATACCTTTTTATAAAAGGGGATTGAATAAATTAATACGAATTCTATAAACATAGAATAGAAATTAATAACTAGACCCTAAATTATTGAAAAGATACCCACTCCAAAAGAATTACTCAGCCATTAAAAATGTAAAACAAAGTTATGACAGTTTTTTATTTGTATTTCTATCAAAATGTAATTTCCTTCTTTTATGGCAAGGAAAAACAAATGTTGTTCTTTAATCTAATTTAATATTCCATTTTGTTAAAAAATTTTTTAAAAAAATTAATGAGTTATTTCTCTTACTCATTTTTTATAAGAAGTTTATTAATATTCTAATTTTTTTCTTAATTTTGCTCAAGAAATTTGAAGTAAATTAAAGCAAGAACAATAAAGTTTAAAATGAAATTTTTAGAAATTTTAAATTAAAAAGTTTAGAAGTTTTTAAAAAACAAAATGATATTTGCTTATAAGGGTTTCTAATGACTTTCCATCCTGATTTTATTGTAAATTTGTCTAAACTATATTTAAGCTCTTATAATAATCTTTGGTTAATTTAAGTTTAAATTTCTTAAGTAAATTATAAAGTTTTCTTGAAATTCGAACTATTTTACTGCCATATTTCATGCAGAGAAAATCCTTTCAATTAATTTAAGAATTAATAATTTTAATAGAAACAATTAAGATTCTTTCAAAAATTAAATAAAAATATGAAATCAAAATTTATTGTTATCTCAATTAAAATTTTTTTGACAAAATAAAAATAGAGTTTTATAATGCTCCTGCGCTAATTTCATTGTAAGTGAAAAACAGAAGAATACAGAGTTTTCACAAATGAGATTGAAGTTTCCTGTGATCATAAATGGTTTTATTAGGCTTCAGGGTCAGTCAAGCATTTGGGATGATTGAATTTGGTTATTTCTTGCATATTTGTTAAAGAATAAATCTTAGTATATAATCACTGCAAGATAATTAAGATTGAAAAGTGTTAAGAGTGACGGTGGTGTTATTAAAGATGGAATTGCTTGCCGAATGCAATTTAATATTGCTAAGAATATGAATTATGATAATTTTACCTAAAGTAACACATATCATAATGTTAGTTTTGAATGAATTATTTAGCTGTCAATGTCATTTAATTTATTGCTCAGAGACATCAGAAAAATTAAAGGGTATAGTACTCCAAATTTATACTTCTGCAAATGAGAAAGTGTATCTCATTACATGACAGAAATCAATGAATCGTCGATTATAGGTTTCTCTGAACAAGAACAAACTCTTCACGACATTTTAAATGTAGTTTGTGTTACCCATTCTAAGAAGTGGAGTTTTTCATTTAATTGTTACCCATTTTTATCTTGAGAAACACAATGTCGTGTCCCAAATGAAAAATAGAATCTCGCATTTAAACTTCATTTAGGATGCACACGAAAACTTATGAACATTTTATGATCATATTTCTTTGAATGATAGACAAGCAAACTGATACTTCAATTTGTGGTTGACAAATGAATAAATATTTATGACAATATGTAGACTTGGCTAATCAAAGCATATCTACTGTAAGCTAAATGTTTGTTTGACACTTAATCTAAACTGATTCTGCTTGTGAATCTCAACATCCTTGGTACAGTGCACTGTGAAACAAGTAATTGAAATTTAGAACACGAGCCCTTGAAATATAATTAATGTGAATAAATACATGTGTTTCCTTCTAAATTTGTTATTAAATAGTGCTAGGGTGCTCGCTCTAAGAAATGTGTCTCTCAAATCTATTGCAGTGGGTAGAAAATGGTCCACGACTAGTGATAAAGAAATTTAAGAAATCTCTTATTTAACATCAATCTGTGGAAATTTTTATATTATAAAATGTGACTTGTGTCCTTGTTCTGAATTTTCAAAAATTCTTGCTGATAAGTATGTTTTGGTTAAGGAGAGACTTTAGGAGAGATTTGGGCTATGGGATATCAAAAACTTATTGATGTTATTCTTTTCTGCCTTTTTTTCTTATCTATCTCATTTTATCTTTTATTTTTTGATAATTGATTTGCAGTTGTGTTGTTTTTGTTGTAAGAACCACTGTATATTATTAATTAAGGGAGAAGAGTGATTGGGTTTATCTATTGTTGCATAATTGATTTACAATCGCTTTAGATTGCAAAGTTGCTTTTGCTATGAATATCTATATGGGATATTCATAGCATAAGCATGAATATCCCATATATATGGGATATTCATGCTTATGGGATAGAGTTGAATGGATGGTTAGGTACAACAATGTTTAAAAGATAGAATTGTTTGGAAAAATTCAATCACTAAATGTTGTATTCTTTTTTTTTTTTTTTTTTTTTTTTTTACTGAACAAAGAGAATGCTTTTCCTAAGTAGTGATCGATTTTAGTTGCAGTGTAAAAATTATAAATTGTTGGAAGATTTTGATTGGTAGTTGGGGTATTTTATTGGTATTACTGTTTTGATGATGTGTATGCCTGCTGCTTTGTACGATGAAAGAAATTTAAATCTATTAACAGGTTTTTCGTATTTGGATAGAGCAGTAATGTAGTTATCATCAGATAAAATTCTCATTGTAAATTTCTAGTATTTGTAGCAATTTCCTCTGATTTAAATATGAAAGCAGGTATACTTGTAAGAGTTAAAATAGTTTTTTTGTGGATGTTGTTTAAAAAGGTTTGATGAGAATTAGATTATCTTTAAAATTTTGGTCCTTGAAACTCTTCATTAGCTGAAATTTTGCACGATTGAAATTATTTTTGTTCTGTTTCTACCCTTCTTAGAAGAGAGAAGAGTTTCTTGTCAAAAGTAATTGGTCTATAGACAAATTTAAAATCGTTATTTTAATAAAATTTATTATTATTATTATTCGTTATTTTAATAAAATTTA